>JAQGAW010004758.1:0-10502 GCA_034698025.1 Phthiracarus crinitus | reverse complement strand
ATATATTCAATATTTTAGTTTTTAAGAAAATATCATATTCAATATTCTCACATAAGAAAATAAAATATTTTCCTAGCTTTAGTTATGATACGTTCACATTCACTAATTTAGAAGTACATCTATTTTTTGCTACCTGTATGTCAGCGTATATTCTTTTATTGCAAGTTACTTATTAAGTATTATTGCAAAGTTATTTATTAGAAACACTTAAGGTTTTTAAATAAATCGAGAATTAAGAATATGAATTGAATTTAATAAATTATTTAAAAAAATTTAGATATTTTACACACTTATATAATCGCATTAAGTTTACTAAAATATTTAGAGACCAATAAGAGATGCACTTTGTTTCAAAGCTAAGCTTATAAATTGTAATAATTTTTGCTTTTTTTATTAAAAAAAACGTCATAACACAATCTTAATTTGAAACTTGTTTTAATTGCAAAAATAATTTGGTATAAACAGTACAAATTAAAAAAACATGAATCTACTAAATTATAACAGCATATCTAATAAATTAACATTTATAGTTTGTAATTAAAAAGCAAAAAAAAAATTATAGTTTTTGTTGTTTTGTTTTTCGTGTGCGGTTTTGATTAAACATTGAAAGCATATAAAACATATATCCTATAGCGTACGAGAACATTACATTTATAAATTAAATTAAGTATAAATTAAATAATTAGAAAAAAAACATTATTGTTTTAATTCTTCCTAATCGTGTATAAATTAATATCGACGCGGAGGTACAGTTGGTTGCGAATCACTTAATCCTTTTTCTCCTCAGCATAAGCCACTTCTGGACCGTTAATGACCACATCTGCTGGTCTGCTCTTCTGAACGCCGGGTTCGTTAGACGTAACGGTTGCGCGGTATCCGTAAGCGTCGGCAATGTATTCCACAGTTCGAGTGAGTCCCTGAGCGTTTGTGTACGAATAGCTTCCCTTAACAACACCCGATCCATCGCCAGTTTCCTGACGCGACTGTTTTGTTCCGTAAGAATCAACGGTTTCGTATCCAAAACTGTATGGTTGTGGCGGATAAACAGGTTCGGAAGCTCTTGATCTGTAACTGGCGATGGAGTCTGGTTCAGCCGAAAGCACTTCTGACACTGGAGATGGAAGTGATTCAACTGGCAATGAGAGTACAGCGGGAACGTCTGGTAATATAGCCATTGGCATCGACTCTGATGCTAGAGGTAAGTATTTTGCGTTACACACCGCTATTACGAATGCAAGCGACAATATCTGTTGAAAAAAGTTCGACAAAATCAGTTAGTTTTTGCTGAATAAAGTATTTCATATTAAACGCTATGATTAACATTAAAACACATACTTTGATCATTTTCAAGTTATTTAATATTAATTAAACGCACTATTAATTAATTAGAAATCGAAACGAAATTGAGAAATCGAAAACTGATGTCTGCTAACAAACCGCTGTCCGTTTATATACTATACATCTCACTACGTTTCTGATGTAATATATTGACTGTTTGACTCAAATTCTTTAATTTCGTTCCTTGTAATATAATTTATACGTATAAAAAATTTAAGTTTCTAAACCAGTGCGACAAACAAAAATTTCGAGATCACCCATAACTGACAAATACACGCCAATCAGTTATGTGATCAATAAATTTTTATTAACCTGCTATGAATAAATTATTGTCGCATAAGCGCCACGTGCCAGACATGTGTCACGTAAAACAAGTGAACCAATTAAATGGACAGAACAGTGTTCTTCATAGACGAATAACTAATAAAAAGATTCAATTAAAAACGGTTCGCTGAATGCTCTCGAAAGAACTAATTGGGATTTGGGTGCTATCGTCTGAATCAAATAGCCATGTCTGATGTTTTTGGTCATTTTATGATTTATTACATTTTTTAGATCAGTTTGACAAAATGTCCACCGATTCGATTTGAAATGTCATGTTAAAACTCTTTATAACGGTAAATGTCACGGTTCTTTAAATAGGAAACTTTACCTAAAATAATGATTTAGAACAATGTTTTCATAAAAATAAAAAATATGATAAAATTGGCAAAACCGATTCAATACTTTTAACTTTTAAGGAGTGTATTATTCTCTATAGTGTAATTTAATTTATTATTTAATCTTAGAATAAAAGTCAATTCATTACGGTTGTTCGATCTTGTTTTAATATTAAAATCTTTTCTTGTTATCTAATTAAGTCAAAGGGAAAAATTTGAAAATAAAGTAAATTTAGGGAATAAATGTATCGATCGATAAATACGCTTAGAATTAAAATGAAAAATACGATTTAATAGTACGTGTCAATTAAAAACCATTTTTTGTATTTTGTTTTCAATAATTTTATACGCCTACGTTCGAATAAAAATAGCCGAGTTTAACATTTTTGTGTCTTACTTTTATTTATTGCGACCACATTTCTCTATGGCTTCTTATCAAAATGTTCCAATATTTTAAAAATTGTTACCATAAACATGTGGCAAAAATAGTATTTAGAATAGAAAGTGAAGGCTAAAGTTAGGTCTAAATCAATAACAATTTATTAATGATTATTTAAATTGCTCTTCTTATCTTAAACGCTTGTAAACTGATTCAAATTACTCCGTATTCGTTAGGTAACTTCGATAAATTATTAATCAGTGCTCAAATCAGTCTCAATTTTTTATTTTACTTATAGATAATTTAAAATTTAATTTCTCATTAGTTATTAAATATTAAAATTAATTAATATTTTAATTGAGTGTTAAACTAGTTTCCTCATTTAAATTCCTGGACAATCTTTATTTTTAAAATCTGCTGCTAAAACTCAAAAAAGTAACTCATTTTTTTTTCTTTAATTTGTTTAATGTATTTCTGTTGAACCTTTGTTCAAAAAACAAAAAATTAATAAAACACCGTATTATCTGATTAATATCTAGATCGATATAATTAATTATATTAAGGAATTACAATATACGCGAAATAATTTCAAAGATTCACTTTTAAAAATAATCAAAATTTTTTAATGATATAAATATAAGTTACATTAATTAATTAATAATTTAAATAAAATTTTAATGTATAATAACATTAACGGTTAATAAGTCATACATAATTCAAATATTCTGTGTTCAGGTAAGATAAATAAAATAATTTTTAGATAATTTCTATTATTGAGAAATAATTTAACGATAAATTACTGACACTTTCTGTCAGTTTACTTCAGACACTTGTTTACCATCTGCGATATGGAAGCGATGCGTACAATGAATTTGCATTGAATGATGTCGTTGCCGGTGCTATCGGAGCTGCAGGAACTGCTGGCGCTCCAGAAAATCCTAAAACCGATGGGAATCTCGAATCAGTTGATCGAAAAGAATTAGCACCAGAAATCGAAAAACTGGATGGATTAGCATTAAATGTTTGAACCGGTGGTAACGCTGAAGCAGCGGCGACATCCATCAAAACGCTTGCAGGACTACTTCCGTCAACTCCTGGTTCGTTTGACTTAACCATAGCACGAAAACCGTTAGCATCGGCTACATATTCGACAAGTCTTTGAAGTCCACCAGCAGTGGAAAGAATGTATGAACCTTTAACGGCACCGCTCGCGTCACCGCTCTCTTGTCTGCCCTGTTTTCCAAAGTTATCAGTAAATTCGTAACCAAAATTGTATGGCGTCGGCGGAAGATTACTTTCACGGTCTGAGGAAAAGGACGCAGCATTTGCGACCACTATTACCGATGAGGCGATTAAGATTACCTATTTTACGCGATAGTTATAGCTTAATAGTTAATTTGAAATTTTCGATTGATTAAAACTTACTTTGAACATTGTACGACACAGTATTAAACGAAAATTACTGTAAACTCAGGTAATCAACTGAAATCTAGCCAAAATCTCTGCACCCTTTTATACAGATTTTGTTAAGTCATATCGTTAGGCATGATATTTACTTATTTTTCAAAGTGGTTTTTGCTTATTTCTCATATGTTACCGCAAAGAAAATTAATTTCGCTCATTTAATGAGTTTTAATTCTTTTTTTGCAGCGATTTAAGATTTTAATATAAGATTTGCGCTAAACTATCAATTATTTTGGCTCAATTGTAACCTACACGGCGTTGAAAGTGAAACGAGATTTATCCTAAATGACTAAAATTGAATATTTATCTTTTAATTGGATATTAGATTTTCTTTATAAGGTTATAAATTTTGTTGTAATTTCCAAAATAAATTTGGTTAAGTTTTTCATTAGAACTAAAATTTGAAAAATGTTCAAAACATTGACAATGAATGATTATATGGGCAAACATTTAGGTGTAGGTATTTTGAGAAAACAAAATAAATATTTAATTAAGTATTAAATGGTCAAACATTTAGGAGGTATTTTTTAAAAAAAAATAAATTTTTAATTAAATTTGCTAATCATAATCGTATCAAAAAGGAGTTCTTTTAAATGATTATTACTTAAAACTGTTTGGCAAAAAGAATATTTACAAATGGGTGTGTGGTGTGCTTGAAAATAACGATTTGGAGGAAAAAATACCATAATTGTATGCCAAATACTTTCGATTTCTATATTGGACATTAACATTGCACTATTTTTATTTTATTCAATCGTTTAGATTTTCAAACAAAAATTAAAATATCTAAACTAAATTATTGCACTAATTTTATTATCTGGACTAGATATGTGTAATTCGAATTAAAGTTTTAAAATATTTGTTCTATTCGCTTATGAATGCTTAATTTTAGGTCTTTTTGCGAAGATAATCACTGAACATTTTTACCATTTTTTAAAATTAAGCCAATTATGCAAAACGTTAAATAGTTTAACTTATTATATGAATAGTATATCTGTTTAATGATATGAAGAGATATTGAATTATATGACTATTTAATTTATCACAATAATCAGCGAATTATTTAAAAATTTTATTATTTCAACTCATTTTAGCTCATTATAGAAGTATTAACTCAATTACTCAATTAATAACCGATTTAAAGTATGAAATATAAAAAAGAAAAGTTAATGAATATAAGGAAAGTGTAAAATTATTTTTCTATCAAAAAAAATAAAAAGCCTGATAAAGTAACTTTGAACTTTTTACCTTACTTTACTTACCAAAAATTCAGTAAAAGCTCTAATTAATCTATCATTAAATTCCAGTAGAAAAAAATTGTGTCTAATTTGTATAAATTTCAATTTGAACCATAGTTTGTTTTAAAATGTATGATATGTATGGTTCAATAAGATAACAGGTAATATTCTTCTATATTACTTTAACCTTCTTTAAAAATAAATATAACAAAAATAAAAATTTAGATGTCAAGCAATAATAGAAATTTATGAGATATTATGTTGTAAAGCTAAAGATCTTAAGTTTCGAACGTTTGAAACAGAAAAAAAATTCAAAAATTTCCTGCATATAGAAAATAATAATTAAATATACGAACTCTTATTTCGTTTTATTTTAGTGAATTTAATATAGATATCGTGGATTTATCTGATAACCCAAGTAAGCGATAAACGCATTAAACAAGCTCTTTAAATGTAAATTTATTTAATAAATTATTAAAATAGGGTAAGAAATTATTTTGTTTTATTTTAATAATTGGCTAACATTATTGCATATATCAAGTGTTGCGACTAAGTTTATACAACTCGATACAAGTATAAATATTCCTAAAGATTATAGTGCAAAACAGACACCGATTTTTCGGGCCACGACAAAAATTGTCAGGCCTTAATTTGAAAATTTTGAAAAATATTAAAGCCATGCACTGTTTAAATTTTATAATTATTGATAACACTAACAAAACGTAAATTTTATTTATTTCACAATATATTTAATGCTAGAATATCTAGTTTTATTATGGATTCTTTATTTTTTAAGATTTTGGATATTATTTATTCTGGATTTTATAACACCAATATTTTATAATATATCGGGATTGTAATTAGGGATAACGAAATCGTTAATTAAATATTGATTTAAATTGTAATAATTTCAACAAAAAACAAGTTTATAAGCATAACTGAACCCAAAATAGTGAAATTAAAGTAAACGAATTGAACGAATAGAACGATTTTTGAAATTTTGCACGGTTTATCAATTTTTCTGATATTTTTGATTAAATTATATAATATAAAAAATAAGATGTATAGTTTGCTAACTGAAAGTTCATTTTTAATTCTTAGTAATTAATAAAATTGTCGATTTTAAGCATATACTGTATATTAAATTTGATTTTCATTTTCACTCATATTTTTTCGAATTATATTTCATTTTAAAGTAACTTAAAGATTTTTTTTCACTAATTATGTTTTTAATTTATTAAAACGAGAGCAATTATATATAGATCAAATTATGCTGTATATTTTATTTTTTAATTAAATTAAAATTTTTGTGAACGATTTTGAACCTTTTCTTCTAACGATTTTGGCATATCCCTTATCATAACTTCTGAAATTATAACAAAATTTTGAAACATAATAAACAAAAAATAATTCAAATTAATTCACTTTAATATTAGAAATTCATTAAGTTTTATTAAGAAATATAAAGAAAACAAATTAAATTATGAATCAATTTGGCTATAATATTGTACAATAAAATTAAATTTAATAATACTATTTAATATTTATTGGGCGAAAATTCGATATAACGCATAAACAGTGACACATCCGCACGCAATCAAACCAATATTGTCGATAGTGTTTGAATGAACGCCAAGGAAATTGTTTGATCGCCTAAATCTTGTATAACGCGGTCGCGATCTGTTTCGGACAGTGCTCTGTGAGTGCGATTCCCAACTTTCACTGTTATCATCCGACGAATTGGATGGCGAACCCATTACTTTCAATGTTGTGCTTGAATATGATAATTGATATTTTATGCTGTTTTATCTAATTTTAGGAATTTAGCAGTTAATTGTATTAATAACAGAATAACAATATTATTAAATGCGCGAACTATTTTTCAATTTTAACAAATCAAATACAATTGTGAATTCTCGTATTATTGTTATCAACTTATAAAGCGTGACGACAATTCATTTTGAAAAACTCATTATAAGATATACCGTACTTTAAAATATAAATACGTTTCATCCAAGTTTTGTTTTACCGTACGTTCACCACATATTCACCACATATCATATGTTACCACAATTATAAAGAGTGTTTACTTTGATCAAACTTCAATGAATAATCCACCGAAAGCTAACCAAACGAGTATGTTATTAATTGTGATTTTAAATGATATTATAACTTATAAAACAATGTGTTTTGTTAAAATAAGGTTCAAGTAAATCATCGGGTGATGCGATGCCAATGACGCTAATCATTACTATAATAGTTATAACGGTTGGCTTATTACTGATTAGTTGTTTAGTATTTATACTTTACATGAGAAGAATTAAGAAAAAAAGACAAGATTCGTCTTCATTCACGTCTACGAGCGATAGTTCCTCACAAAATACCACCAAAGACTTGCCTTCTCGTCCGCCGCAGACAATAACTATACCATCGGGTGAACTAAAACCAGTAAAGAGTTCTGTATTTGTTTGGAAGGATTCTAATCGTAATCAATCGGCAAATAATGTGAAAATACGTGGAAATATCAAAGATCTGAAAGCAAGTCCGAAACCTTCGGCAAAAAATGTGAAAATAATGGGAAACATCAAAGATCTGAAAGCTAAACCTAAACCGAAAAGCGTGAAAATACTTGGAAATATCAGAGATCTGAAACCTAAACCGAAAATTGGTAATCAAATCAACAAAAACATTGCTGGAACTAAAGCTAATGCCACTGCTGTTCCAATGAGTCCAATGAGATCTCAAAATAAGCAAATAAAAGCGAAACCAGTGGTTAAACAAACGAAAAACATTAAACCGATTCAACAAAATGCGCCAAATTTACAGAAAAACATGACATCAAAACCAAAAGTGTTTAAAAAATAATTATTAATTCAAGTTTATATTAAATATTATAGTAATTCAATTAATTATTTCATAGTTTTAATAAAAATTATAATTATTTATCTTTCATTAAATTTAACTTTTAATATGTTATTATAAAAATATCAAATAAAAATTGGCATTTATTTTCAAAAGTAATTTATATATTAATAATTTATCAAAAAAATTAAACTTTGACTTATTATTATGAATGATAACTCATCTAAAATATCGTAATTATTGTACTTTCGCACCTTTTAGAAAATGTTATTTAAACTTTTTGAAATTTAGCCAAAAATCAATCGAAATTTAATAACAACAAACTTGTTTTTTTTTAAAGAAAAAAGTTCAACAGAATAAGTTTCGTTTTAATTTCGATTAATTTTCTAATGTCTAAAAATAACACAATTAAAAGAGATTTAGCATAAAAAATAATTGAATTTTTAATAATATAATCTCCAAAAATTCGATATTCCTCGAATATTAGTTAATAATCGTAGAAAATAATTCTCAATTTTTAAACGCGAATCAATGAATTTCTTCTCAAAATTTACTCATGTGTTCTTAACGTCACTAACGGGGAAAAAACTTAACTGAACTTTAAAACTATCTATTAGTAAGTTTATTAGACTTATTTTTTCGAAATAAGCATTCAATACACTCTATTTTCTTTATAATTTTATAATCATATCGTTATTCACTTAATAAATTATTTAAAATAACGTGGAATGTGTTCGTTTAAAAGCATTTAGTTTGAACAGATATTTATGCAAACTAATATATCTATTGCTTTCAGTTAATCTACAAATGATAACCAAGTTATGCGGAGAAACTTAAAGAAAATTATCTTTTAAAGCTTTTACATTAAGTATTTATACTAATAATTTAATTATAATAATTGTGCCCTTTTTTAAGCTTTTTTGAAAAATCTAAAATTAAGTCCCAGTGGAACTCTTTATTATATTATTTAAATACACTAAAAAAGCCTAATATTTTCATCTTTGACAACACTAGTAGAATTTGAATTTCTTTATATACAAAACTTTATTGAGATTTTTGGCATTAACCATAAATGTTTTCAAGAAGCGTTTACATGACATTATATGGTTGACAATTTTTTCCAATAAAAAATAGTATTACGTATAATAGTAAAACAATGGTAAATCAGAAACTTAACGCTATTTCTATTCTGATTTTTCTGTTTTCTGGTGAACTAATGTCAGAGAATCTGCTGAGTGATAATCCAATTTGCAGATCACATCCATTTCGTACGTTAATTAACACCAAATTTAATGGAGGTATGATTTAAAGCGATTCAATAAATTAAATTAAATATACTAAATATGGTTAAAGTGTCGCCGTTTGACGAATACGGATCAATGGGAAAGTTTAAAGAAGTGATGAACGAAGCGAATCTAGACTGGGATGAAGTGAAACAGTTCCTAAAGTTTCACGACACGTGTGTCCGACAAACCGATGGAATACGGTTTAAAAAGTCAACGCCGAAACTTCGATGGCTTATCAATATTCGGAAAATGAATGAAAAATGACGCGTAGAGAGTTTAAAATATTATTAAGTTAAAAAATTGGTAAATTTTATATTTAAGGTAAAATATAAATGATAGAAAACTTATTTTATTATTTTTATGGCTAAAAGGTGTTTTCTAATTTTGCTCTGAATAATAATATTTTACTTGTTTTAATAAAATAGAAAAACTATAATAATTATGATAAAATAATAAAATAAAATAAAATAAAATAAAATAATAAAATTAAATTAAATGATACTTAATTCTTTACCAATAAAAAACAATATTTAAACTTTAATTAAACAGAAAAAGTTTTTTCAACATTAAATTAACGTTAATAGAAAATACGGTATATATAATTAGGAAGATTAATGCTGTGATAATATACTGTATAATAGTTTTTTAAACGTCAACCGAGCGTTTATTTTATAACTTTAGGCAATAAAGTGATGTAAGTCTTCTCTACACCAAAGTAAAAGCAAATACAAACGCAATTCAATGTCACACAATGACATAAGAAATGCACTTTAAGAATGTATAATTAGAAACGATATGCCATTCAAGTTTCGTCAACACAGTTGTATATAAGAATCATATGTTGTGTGAGAATTAATGTTTATTGTAAATTGTTTTTTAATGAGTTGAACATAGTTTGACTGTTATTTAACTATAAAATGGTACAGCTTATTGTGGATCCGGAATTGACTGAAGAGAAGAGATTAATATATGTGTCAAAAAGTTTTCTTCGGTCATTGCCGAACAGAATACCAGCGTTTGGTTTGATTTTGGCACTAATATCCGTATTCTTCTTTTCTATGCAGTCGGTTATCGTGAATTTATTAACTGAGTTGCATTCACTCGAAATTTTAGTTTTCAGGTAATATATTGTTCGTGTACTTTTCAGGGTTAAACAGTAAGGGAATATCCAACACAGAAAATCTGGCGAATAAGTAATAACTAGGGCCGCGAAAATCGTTAATTAACGATTCTTTAATACGATTCAAAAATGTACGGGAATTAAAAATATAGATGT
>JAQGAW010004757.1:0-10503 GCA_034698025.1 Phthiracarus crinitus | reverse complement strand
ATACGCAATGGATTCAAACGGGCTATTATTACATTTATAACGGCTTAAACAAATATAATACCAATGGGTGCACTAGTAGGTAATATTGTTATTTGGAAATATAAATGATATGTTCTGATTTAAACTTTAAAAAGTTATGCTGAAGATAATGAGATAAACGAATGCTATGTTAAATTGTTAAAAGAGTAGTTTAATTTTAAAGTTGAAATTTTTAAATTTTTTTTATCCTCAAGCAAAAGGGTTGAGTCTTTTCTCTGTTTATTATTATTTTGTTTTCCATTCACTTCATGAATTTAGTTTTTAATTCATTTTTAATTATTACTTCTTGATATGAAAAACAAAATGTTTGAATTTAAAAATTCATTTCTTTTAAAATATCTTTTATTTTCTGTTTCAATATTGATTTTACTAATCTATAAGACTTCTGGAGAAAACATTGGAACAAAAAAAGTATTTTGCTATTATAATTATTTAGCTAATTTCCGAACCGAAAAAGGCAACTATCAAGTGAAGAATATTGTTCCGGAACTGTGCACTCATCTCGTTTATAGCAACGCTGGCATAAGTGATAAAAGTGAAATTCTGGCAATAAATCCTGAAATAAATCTTAGCGAACACAATGGATTAGGTATTGTATGCTAAGAATAATGAGTTATTTACAGAGAATTTTATTTTTTGCAGGTGATTTCACCAAATTTACAGATTTAAAAAAGAATGCAAAAACTAGTAAATTTTTGTTGGCTATCGGTGGAAGTAATGCCGAATATTCACAACGATTTTCTAAAATAGCGTCCGATTCTCAAAACATAGATGTGTTTATCAAATCAATAGTTTCATATATGACAAAATTTAATTTCGATGGAATAGTGCTTCACTGGGAATACCCGAAAGAATCGGATAAAACTAATTTAATACATTTAGTCAGCGAAATAAAAAAAGAGTTTATTAAACACGATTATATCCTATGTTTAGCCGTTTCTCCGATTTACGAGCAAATTATCAAAAGCTATGATATTCCAAATCTTTCCGAGGAATTAGATTTTATTTTGCTGCTAACATTCGATTATAATAATCATACCAATAAATCAATTGCAGGCAATAATTCTCCATTATATCCAGAGCCAAATTTAAATCAAGACAAATTATGTATTGTAAGAAATGCATAAACAAATGATTGCTATATTTTTCTGCTTTTATATACTGAACTTACGAGTTATTACCATTTTTAATAAACTAGAGACCCAAAACTATATTTGCCGTAAATTAATTGCAACCCGCTTTTGTAAGTGCTATATAGCGTTATGTAACAGTAAGCGTTAGCGCTAGAATTATCTCATAGTTTTACACAATGGTCGGAAGCCTAGGAAGATTCAGGAAATCTTAATTTTTAGAGGTTGGGTCAATAACTCATCGGATTTGAACTGCAATTTTTTGGCCTTAGGACAAAAATTTTTTTAAAAAATTTTCGCAAATTTATTTCTCGGCAAAACTTTAAACTACGCCCGCGAAAATTTGGGCTAATTTAAACGATAATTTTTTGTAATTTTGATCAAATTATAATAGACAATACTTTTACATTTAACAAAAAATTTTGAAAACTTACAAATTTTTCTCTTCAACTTCTCGTCAACTTTTCCGTGAGGTCAACCCTGGGTTAGCACCCCCTGGTGTAACTATGGTTATACTGTATAGCAGTATGTGTACCTTAAAGTTATTTTAACAAGTGTTAATATTCTATCTATTATTGAATACTTAAAAGAATAAGTTTATGTGTATAACACTCACCTAAACCTAAAGAATATTTTTATTTATTCTTAGTTAACGCACAAAATTTGATAAATACGCTCTGCTTGTATAACTCATAGTCTTATTATATCTGTAATCAAGCTTTTTCTTAAGTTAATTCGCGCGATGAACGCAGAAACTTAAGATACTATTTCTTTTATTTTTCAATATAGAATTACACGGTTAACTATTGGACAAGAAATGGTAGAAACAGGAAAAAATTAATACTTGGTCTCCCATTTAGTGGACGCTCTTATGAACTCACTGATGGCAGTAAATCAAGCATAGGTTCATCTGTTGATGGGATCGGTCCAGCGGGTCCTTTCACTAATACGCCTGGGTTTATGGGATTCAATGAAATCTGTCGATTATTGTCTCCTGATTCGTGGAAAACAGTTTGGGATAATTATCAAAAAGTTCCTTACACTTACAACGAAGATCTAGAAATTTGGATTTCATTCGAAAATGTGACCAGCATTTACGAAAAAGCTTATTATGCGGCGGTGAATGAATTGGGTGGTGTTCTAGCGTTCACATTAGACACCGATGACTTTGCTCACGACTGCAGCACTCAGTTTAATCAAAATTACCCTTTACTACGATCTGCAAGATTGGCATTAAAAACAAGATATGAAGTAAAGTTTTAGATTTTTTTACTAAAATATTTGTTACTTTGATTATCTATAAGAGCTTAGTTTGGTTTCTATATTTTTTTCCAAACTGATGTCTGAATTGAATTTGTGATATCCATTCTCTAATATCATTTTACCAAAACATTGACAATTTTATCGTTAATTTACGACATCAATATCGTACTGCTTAAAATGAAATTTCGTATTATTTCAATATGCTTTCACATGTTTAAATTTTTTGACATAATTGGAACTTTTTTCCAGAAAATATTACAAATGCAATATTTAACACTTGTTTAGATTGTCGTAATTGTTGCTATCGTTGATCTATTTTAATGGTATTCAAAATATCCATTTATTTCCAAACTTAACTTTTCAATTCGCAAATGTTTGAAAACGAGTTTTCTTTAGTGAAAGTTTTACATTAAAATTACATTATGCATGATTATATAATGACCAGATGGATAAAAATTATTTTCATTTATTTCAATAATATTTTATACGTAATTATTCTGGTATAGAGTAATGTATAGAATAGAAAAATCAATTTTATTTTGGTTTAAGTATATTTTAATTAGTTTTTTTGTAAAATATTTAGGATATAGAATCAGGAAGAGTACAATCGATATCTACACCCGACGACTATTCAGTTAATACGCCAACACAACCAACACAACCAACACAACCAACACCACTTACACCACCACCAACACCAACTGGATTTCATTGCATGAAAGATGGAAATTATCCAAATCCGAAAAATTGCCACACATTTTTCATATGTATAGAAGACATTAATGGAGATTTTGTTACTATCGAAGAATCGTGTCCTAAAGGATTAAATTACGACAGTCACTCTTCTATGTGTATTGAGAATGCTTCACAATGCCATTAACTGTTTTTAATTTCGATTGCATAGTCCTTATCATAAACAAAGTTTAAACAATATCTAGTATTTCAAATAATGTTCTAAGTTATTGTCTGTCTTCACAAATGTTCTATCTATTTAAAGCTTGATGTACTTTATTTGACTGTACTTGTGATTGTCATGAAAATTACGTATAAGCTTATAGTATTTTATAATATTTTATAATAGTTTTGTCAGATATTATAACTGAATCTGATTAATGTTTTGAAGAATTGATTAAATAATAAAATTATAAATATTCCTTAAAATGTAGATTAAATTTTTAAAATTTGTCACTAAAAATGCTTAACTATTGTAGATTTAAGTTAAATTGTTAAACCTTTTTTTTCAATTTTCTACGGATTATGCACTAGAATTTATGAAATACTTGTGAAATAAATCACAGCTTTAAAAAGTAATCAAAATTTTGTTTTATTATGGTTTAATACATTTTTACTTTGATATATATTAATATATATATTTACATATAAATATTTATTGATATTTATTAAAAAAAAATAAAAAAAGTTTTTAATAAAATGAATTTATTTCAAATCTCAAAATGAAATATGATTTATACATTTTACAGAGGACTAGAAACTTTTGAGTAGTGTTGTTTCGCTTTTTGGAAGAAAAAGTAAAAGAGAAAAAATATTTTTACTTTTACATTTACTTCAGCGAAAGTAAAATACAATTGAAATTAGTATTTGCAATAAAAGAAAAAGTAAAATACAATTGATATTAAATTATAAATTAAAAGCAAAAGTAAAATACAATTGAAATATAATATTTTTTAAAAGAAAAAGCAAAATACAATCAAAATCAAAATTGTGAAAGCGAAAGTAAAATATAAATTATTTGACTTTTACTTTTACTTTATCTATAATAATATATGAAAAAGCGAAATTAAAAAGCAAAAGTAAAATTAAATTTTCAATTTTACTTTCGCTTTAAAGCGAAAGTTAAATACAATTTAAATTATTTTTGACTTAAAAGTAAAAGCGAAATACAATTAAAATTAGAATGAAAACTAAAAGTAAAAGTTAAAATACAATTGAAATAAAATTTTACTTAAAAGAAAAAGTAAAATACAATTGAAATAAAAATATTTTGCAAAAGTAAAAGTAAAAGAAAAGCAAAATAAAAATTCGGAAGTAAAACAACACTACTTTTGAGTATGTGAACTATTATGTGAACTCAATTACAGACTCACCTTATCGTGAATCCATTTTTATATTATTAAGTGATCAAAATAATAAATATTGACTTTTATGGACATAAATATGGACTATATTTATATTGAAAACCAAAAAACAAATATAATATAATACTATATACTGAAAATCTATATTAAAAATTGATAGTATGTTTAAACAGTGCTTTCATTCTTTGATGTATACAATATAAATGATTCATGCAATTTTAAATCAATCAAATCAGAACAATCTGATTGAAGAAATGGTAATTTTCCGATAGAATCGGAAAGTCTCCTCAAAGCGGCAATACATGCCAATAAAACAGTGTCACTAAAGTTTCTTTCGTTGGCATCTTTACATAATTGAATTAATCGATTGACACCATTTAACTTTAGAATGATGTTCGCCACACTCTTATTCGAGCCTAGCCTTGCGATAGCAACCGCTACTTTCTGTTGTATTCTTTCGATGGCCAATAACTCATTTTGTTGATGAGTTTGCTTAATGGGTCTCATGTTTAAAGCGCATAATAAAAATACTAAACCACCGCATCCGACAACGTCTAACGGATGGGTTCGCGACGCGTTCGCCAAAAGTGTTACAATTTGGTCTTTGAGCATAATTTGGTTAAAATTGATGCGTTGACGAGAAGCGCAAACCAGTAACTGAATGGTTTCATATTTGATAAATGCCTGGCAATCCATGAATGATATGTTAGCGAGTGCTGCGCAGACCAACATAAATATTTCATTATTGCAAGTTGTTTTGCAAACCTCTGTCAGACAGTGAACCAAATCGTTAATTAATATTCTGCTTGAAAACTGCCACAAATTCTTGTACTCTTTGTTATCAATGAAAGGAGTTGTTAACTGTACTATCAAACCGATAGCCTCACGAACTATCATTTCTGAAGAATCGTTTAAAACAATAGAAATAATGCATTTACTAGCCATACATTCGGTGAATATTTGTTTGATAGCGTCTTCATTAATACACAAATAAGTCAATACTCTTAAAGCCGCTGCTTTTACTTCTTGTTGCGATTTCAGTGTAACTGATGAATAATTATTCACTATATTTATCAATGATTTGATAACGTCTTTTGTTTCGATAAATATTCTACAAATATAAGCATCATTTTGCGTTAATTGCCAATAAGCCAGAAGTGACCATTTCAAGCATAAATGACTTGATTTGTTATGTAATGCCTGCGTTATTACCTATAATTACACGTTATTTAGAAATTAAATTAAGTATTTAGAAATATTATTAGACTTATTAACATTTTAATTAAACCTGCACTTTAATATGCCAAAAGGGAATTGTGCTGAATTTATTAAACTTTCATTGGTTAAGTTGACTTAAAAATGTGAACACTGGACGGTTTCATATTTGATAATTTCATTTTGATTCGTTTTTGTAAGATTTGATTATCAAAAACATTTAAAAAAATCAAATCTATTTTCTAATATATAGGGTGATCAAACCTCACGGTTTTCCGGGATTTTTCTGGATTTTAAATCCCGTCCCGAGTCACGGTAAATTTTCATACCCCTAGTAATAAGATTCATATAAGTTATCTACTGTCACTTACCGAAAAATATTTAAAATATGTAATTTCGCTCAGTTTAATCCCAAGAAGAGATCCTTTCTCCGTTTATAAAAATTGCAAATTTCTTACTATTTTATGAGTTTTATTTGAAGTTAAAATGAGAAAATAGCGTCAATTTAAGTACTAATATTATACAGTTTAAAATGACTCATTTTTATATAATTTGCGCGATTAATTTTGAAAGCAAAAAATTTTATTTCATGCAACTGATTTAAACTATAACTTTAGTAATCTGAGTTAAGTTTATGGATTCGGAATATATAATCTAACATTAAATACTTAAAAGTGTCTATTTTTCACAGTGGTATTTATGATAATTAATAACTATTTTATATGTTAATTATAAATGAATAATACGATACATACTTGACATTCCTTCCTAATGGTGTGATCTACAAGTTCTCCAAAATATTCTTTGAGTTTTCTTAAAGTTGCCTCTAACTGCGCATTATTCACTTTTCTTTTCGCAATAAAAATGTTGATAAATTTAATCAGTTGTCGACAAATGGTTGATACTGTAAGTGACATTTTCTTTTTATTGGGACTGAAATCACAACCTTTACGGCGACATATTTCGATAACAGAGCATATTTTAAAGCAAATTTGTGAGAAATCATTTTTTAATGCTTCAAGTTCTTCGTAAGTAATGGGGAAATGATCAATAAATTGGTCGATATCGTCTATTATTGTAACCGAATTTTTTCTTATTTCGTGAATAATAACCTGAGAGTTTCTTATAGAGAGTGCTTCAAACGATTCAGGAGTCGTGGCAACTGATTTCGCTTGTAATGCGCTTAAACATTCCAATTCTGTAGACGTTTTTAATTCAGTCAACCAGTTTTTCAGTGAACTGTTTTCATGATTCTATATATTCGATTCAAATCAATTGGATTGTAATTGAAAGCTTATATTAAACCAAATATCACTTACCAATTCATTCGAATGTGGGTTTGGGTCGCAATATCCAAATCTATATTATATTAAGAAATTTTAATTATCAAAAACATTAACAAATCATGAATCAAATACTCGAAGAAAAATAAAATACCTTTTATTATAGTTATTATATTTAGATGTCTTAAAAATAAATGAAGAACTAGTGGCATAATTATCAAAGTTTTCGTATATAACCATTGCGTGATTTTGTCAGTTTTACTATAATATACAGCAAAACTTTAGAGTTTAAATAAGTTTTTGTGTGAATATTATTTTTCAAAGATTTGAATAAACTATATGAACGATCGTTGCACAAACTAAACTGAAAGCAACAGTCAGTCAACATAAAACAGCGTTTCAAAACTGTTGTAAACTGTTGTATAGTACGTGCAGATGTGGTACGTGTGACGTGTGACGCGTGCCATTCGCGTGCATTTATCAATGGATTCAAAGCTTCATTATCAATATCTAAAGCTGGCTTTTAACGATTCACTCGCAGGAAGTTGGGAGAGGGATAGAAACGCAACATATGCTAAAGTCGCGCTTCATTTTTATGATCGAATGCATCTTTTTTTATTTTTAAAAAATTCTTTTCAGTTTACTTTTAAGTGTTATTAAAATTGAGTTATTTTATTAAATAATTATCCCGAATAGTGTACGAAATTAGTAATGAAAAATTGTTAAATAGAATTAATTTATCGTTTTGAATAAACAAATCAAAAATAACAAAAGTTGCCTGTAATGCATATTATAATTATATGAAAGTTTTGTAAAACATCTGCTTTTGAATGTGTGCTCGCGTTACGCGCGTACTAGTAATCCCAGTTTTACAACGGATATGAGTGCTCTCCTATTTTATTATTTACTTTAGACATACGTTTTTATTCAACATTCGTTCTGTTAAAACTTATTGCATGGATTCAATGTTTTTTCAAATAAAGTACTATCGCTGTATTAATTAATAGCACTGTTTATGATAAACGTATACAGTATATGATATATTTAACAACATTATAGAATTTTAATTTGTTTGAAATTTTAAAAAATCCAGTCATCAAAGATAAATTAACTTAATTAATAAAAATTTATTTTAAAATATATTCATTGAATTTTGTTACAGCTTTAGCATAAAAGCATTTAAAATATTTGAAGCTTTAGTTGATTTATGTATAATTAACAATTCAAATCACGAATATCTGATTTCTTGCTTCGCTCTGATAGTCATATATTGGTTTTACTTTATCTTAAATGCAGCTCAACTTATTGTAGACGTGAAACATTAGTAATATAATTCAATTGTTTAAATTCTTTAAATATCAGGTATAGAGAGATAAGCAAAAGCAAAATAGAGCTTAAGGCTTAGTAGACATAGATAAGCTGTAATGTAAAGCACATTTCGTTGTGAACCTAAACCGCACCCTAAATGTATACATTGGCACAAACACGGATGAGAATGTAAATTCTTATCTATAAACGATTGTGTTTAAAAGTGATTTCAAAAGAGTTTTTTAATTCATGTGATCTGAATGCCGGCTAAAGTAAAAGACATATTGGAGTCGAACAGAACGTTCTCCAACTGAGAAATGAGAAATATACAGATCTCATACGTTAAGGTTAACAAATTACTCTAAGTTTTTCATTAACTATGCATGACTCAGATCATATGCTGCATAGAATACATTGAGAACTGTATGATTAATGCAAAATACAACTCTCACAACAGGTGGACAACAGTTAAATTCATCGGAGCACTCAAACTGACATTCGGTCATCAAAGAATCAGTTTCATCCCCATTCGTGAAAAATAAGTAAAGTCAACGCACTAAAAGCAACGTATTTTTGTTTTTTATGCAGAAAAGCTGATTATATACAGGTTTGATCGTTAAAACTTAGTTTTATATCTATAGCATACAAATTCAGTATTGTATATATGAAATGAAAATTAGACGAACTCAGACTAAAATGCATTAAGAATGTTAAGTATATATAAAATATGTTCAACTTATTTATTAGCTTTTTTGCCAGTCCTGTATTTTTATTGTTTTTTGTTTGGCTATAGTGTCAATTAATTCCGTCTTTTAAAATTATTTAAGTCAATTTAAACTTTTTAATAAATCAAGGATATATGGAACTTTGAATTTAAACTATTTATACTTTATTAATAAATTTAAAAAGTGTAAGAAACTTCTGATTTTATATAAATAAATTTGGGGTCCGTATATTTTTTTGTGGTAATTTTCTCAATTTGGTATATTACTTTCATTCACTTATTTAAATGAATTTTAATTTTATAAACAATTTTTTATCTGTAAAAATAATTCATTAATTTTTATATAAAATAAAGTAAACAACATGGATATATTGAAAAAAAAACGATTATAAATGAAAATCAAGCATGAAATGATTTCTCTTATAAACGATTTTTCTGTTTTAAGTTTAAAAAACTATTTCTTAAAGCTATCATTAATCAATGGTCAATTGACTAAAAATTTCTCTCCTATGCTAATAATATATAAACAAATTGTTAAAAACTTATTTTTAAAATTTTTAAGAAAGATTATTAGATATATGATAGATAAGGTAATATAAACCAATTTGTTAGTATAATAATAATAAGCTGAAACCTAAATTCACAGTTATTTTAGATTTTATTTAAATATTTGAAGAATTATGAAAACTGAAGTATTTGAAGAAAAGTATATGAAGAAAATAAATTCTTAGTTTTAATATAATTAAAATTAATATTTATTTTACTGGTTTTGTTTGTAGAACAAAACTTTTGTTCGCATTCGTTATGTTGGGTTTGATGTTTAATATATCATCGCTAAGGACAACCAAATTTGGGAAGATTCGGGCATAAAAAAGGGCTTTTCCGGGGCGAATTCCTGCTACGCATTATTATATATATATTTTAAAAATAATTAACAAAATTAAAGATTTGTAAAAAAATTGTTTTTTAAGGATTTAAAACACTCTTCTTTAAAAATTCATCAAAATTGATAATTATTTTTAAAATTTAGACAAAAATATATCGCATTTAAAAGTTAAATTTTTTCATTTTGGCCTTATCTCTCAAATTTTAACAAAATTATTGATATTTTTGAAAAAAGTTAAATAATTCGGGGTAATTCGGGCAAAATGATCAAATTCGGGTGATTCGGGCAAAATAAATAGGGTTTAAATTACTTGATTCTTCATATAAACACCTTTTATAGATGTCCCGAAGGATAATAAAAACAATCGGGATTCGGGGGAACGGATTGTGAAAGAAGTTATTACAATATAGACTTAAAAGTTCCCAACAAACCGATTTCTAATTTCTCATTATTAACACGGAAATCAGACCTTTTCTGTCAAAGGGTAAATTCGCTTTTTTGATTTTTTATGTAACATTGGCGTCAATTGTCTGCTAAAATGTATCAAACAAGTATGTTT
>JAQGAW010004756.1:0-10505 GCA_034698025.1 Phthiracarus crinitus | reverse complement strand
GGGACGGGACAGGACTAAACAATTCAATTAGCAGGACAGTACGGGACTCTGATTTTCAAACTTTTTCCACCTCTAGTGTCAATTATGGTGTTTATTTTTATTTTTTCCAATAAAATTTTCAAAATTATGCATTTCCTGAAATTTGATAAACATTTTAGATTGAAAACTTTTATATCATTATTTTATCTAATTTATTTAGTAAAATTTTTACCAGATAATTTAATAATCTATCTTCTAATTTTAAGAAAAGTTTATCAAAAAAATAATTTTTTAAAATTTAGTTCAATCAAGAATGACATTTACGTATTATGAATGAGCATATCTTAAATTATTTGAGTTTTTTTAATTAATTTTTCATAGATTATGGTATAAATTTTAGGTTCTTAAAGTTATGCTAATTTATGGTTATAGTTTAAAATTATGGTTAATTATGGCAAATTATGGTATACCATAATAATCCTATTCCTGATTGTGACAAAACACATACAATACAATAGAACTCAAACCTCATGACACAATTGATAATAATGCAAATCTTTTTGCAATTCACGTGATCCCACATCAAAAACATAAATCAAAACTTCAACATTTCTGAATATATCCTCTCTTTGAGAATAAAGATAGTTTTCCATGAATGCTTCATGTCCTCCATAGTCCCATATATTCAATACAAGACCCAAAAACCTCGTCTGTAAATGTTCGACATCAATGGTCGCTCCAAGTATTTGTGTGTTTCGTGGGATATAATTAGCAAATATGATCGAACGCATTGATGTCTTTCCTGAACCACTTGTACCCATTAATAATACCTTTTTCTTCATGTTTGTTGTCAATTCACTTCATTCAATGAAATTTAATTGAAAATTATTTTTAGGCGTTGTTTTATTTCAAATGTTTTGTTTATTTTATTAAAATTGCCTTAATAACAAAAACGTTATGTCTAATATAAATAATTGTATAGAAATTACATAGCAATGGAAATATTTTCCCGAAAATCACTTAAACGTGAGTTTATTTTATTAATAATTTATTTTAATTGTATTAATCATTGTATGTAGCAATTGTGTTATATTATTTTGTGCTATTTATTGTGCAAACTATTACTATTTAATTGGGTCTAACTTTAAACAATATAAAGCTGATAATTTAATTACTATGACACTAATCTTTGAACCAGATATGTTCTCCACGAATAATGTAATTAAGTGCGCAATCGCAAAATTGCACTGTTTAACGCTTAGATTGCGTAACCAAATTTTTCCCCCTTTTTTTCATTTAGAACTGTTTATGCTACGATACATTATTTGTGGCGCCCATATCTGCTTTGAACGTTTATTTATGGACTTTTATCTACAATTCGCATATTTATTGTGTTTCAAATGTTAACATATGACTTATCGTAATTAAATTGATATAAACTATATCGTTATGGAAGAGAGCATAGCTTAATATAAGCAATTTGGTATTGTATATTAATTAATAATAATTTTAAATTTCTGCTTTAATGATGGTGTGGTAACAAACGTTAATTCTCGACGTTTTTAAAATACATGACATCGGTTTGATTAAACATTTTTGATTTTTTCTGATAAAAACAATGCAAAAATTTGATGCGACTCTTTTGTATTGATTTATATTAGAGATTAAAAGAGAAAACAACGCATCAATAAAATTTAGTAGTAACAATGAAGTTAGTTATCATAGAGTTCTGACATAACTGATAGAGACATATCTATTATTTGCTACATTAAAGCTATTCTATTTTACACATACTAGTAATTCCTATAAGCTTTCGCTCACATTCGTTTGTAAACTACTTTAATCTTTATATTATTATAGGGAGTTTTTTGTAGATACGAGACTTTTTTGTGAAAAGTTCATTGTTAGGAAAAAATAAATTTATATAAATACCTAAAAATATGCTTAAATAGAAATAAAAATATCTTCAAAACGGCCAAAAATGGATAAATCTTAAATTATTTAAATACTAAAATCATTTAAATCTTACATTCAAATGGATTGCTTAATAATGCAATTCAATTAAACAAAACTATAATTAAACTTAATAATTGTGCAAAGTTTTTGACTTTGAAAAAGCAAATTGTTATTACGGCATGCAAATATTAAATTATAATACTAATCATAGCATAAAATTCAATATTACAGACCCGAGAATGCCGACCCTTATATATATCTATCTTCTTCATATCAAATTAGATTTGCCTCAAATTAATTGAAACGAAGTTAAAGTGTAAGCTCTTATTTTACGCATTACTCATTTATCTTAATGACCGAACTAAATATATTTGTTAAAATTAATCGAGCCATCATTTCAAACACTTTCATATATGACGGATAAATACCATGTTTGTAGTTCCAGTAATAAATTGATTGAGTGATAATATGTTTTTGTACTTTATTGCGATTATTAAGTGACTTGTTGTTGAGCTTCGGTTCTGACAAGTAGTCAGCGATAAATGTTTTAAAAATTTATAATTAAAAATTGTATTTTGACAACTGATTATTTGTAATTTCTTTTACTAAATCAGTAAAAACCTTTTGTTTTACGAAAGAAGTGTTTGATAGAAGTAATAAATTATACGAAAGATGTATTATTTAATTTAAAATTGAAACCAAATATTTGGTACAAAATTAATTTATAATTTGTTAAGTATAAGTAAGTTATCGGTTTAGCGATTCTATGATTTTGTTTCGCTGTTACCACTGTACGATATTAAGCACATCTGAATTGTTTTGTTGTGCACTGGATCCCCATGTCGTACATACCACCAGACTAGTGTGAGTCTGGTCTGTCATCGCGTACGGCTTGGTTTAAAATCCCTTCATTGGTAGAGCTTTTACCGTCGCAGCATCTTCTTTCATTTTGGTGTTTTGTTACAGTTTGGTTAATAAATGTTAATAGTATATGTTGGAGAGCGATAAAGATAATTACGTGAAATACACCCAGAAATATATATAAACAAAGTGCTATTAAATTTGGATTATAAAAAATTGTTAAGCATATTAAAAGATACAACACAAACAGATCCAACTTTCCATCAAATAATGTTAGAGGAAAAGGAACAGGAAATATCTCAATTAAATGATGAATTGCAGACTATTAACAATAAATAAAATAATTTGAAAAAAAATTTAATTATGAAACTGATTTGAGAAAATCTAATGAAAAACTAATTGCAGACGAACTTAATTCATTAATTAATTTGGTAAGAGATCTAAAACATTCAATTAATAAACAAAGCTTTTTAAGTGCAATCAATTCACATTCAAATAGTACTCAAAACACATCAATACATAAGCCACCGATAGCTTCAACTAACTTATTTGGAAATATAAATGGTTTGGAACAGAGCTTTACTCTATCAACGATTAGCACAGCAGCACAAACAACGCAAAGTACTGCTACGGTAACTAACGTTCATACGTCGTAAACGGCTACTGGCAGTGTCTGGAATTATAGCCCACATATCACAGCGCAAACAGCGTCACAATTTAGCGATCAAACACTCGCAATGCAAAAGCAATTTAATGAAACTCTGAGAACATTGACAGACACTTAAATGTATCTCAAATAGTGAGCCAAAATAAAAAAAATTGATTTTTAGCTAAAGATATTCCAGTATTTTAATTAG
Organism: Phthiracarus crinitus; assembly: GCA_034698025.1. NCBI lineage: Eukaryota > Metazoa > Arthropoda > Arachnida > Sarcoptiformes > Phthiracaridae > Phthiracarus > Phthiracarus crinitus. The sequence continues at coordinate 6,852 of JAQGAW010004756.1, read as the reverse complement.
GTACGCCAGCAAAAAAAATATAAAAAATTTAGAGACTAAAGCAGTGAATTGTGGTGTCAATGAGAATAAATTAAAAAGTATTTTTAATACCAAAATACACATAGACTTGAATGACAAATTTAAAAAAATTTTTGTTAAGAATAAATTTAAAGAATGGTCAGATTTTAAAGAATCATTCATTCATAATTGTTTATCAAAACGGCACGAATAGCTACACTTTCACATGCGAAAAACTCATATCTAGGGGATTTTACAACAACTCAGGATTTTATAAATGCTTTTACGGATATTATGGAATCTCATACTGAAGTGGATGGGTTATTAATCAGCAATACAACAAAAATAATTTCAGAAACAATAGATTTAATAACAACAACAACCGAAGTCGTAGGCCTAATGGTAACAGTTTTGTTCAGTGTAATTGGTTCGGAGTTTCTAAAAATAAGGAAAACTCCTGTCACTATAAATTAAATGGTAAGTCGAATAATGAAGCAAAATAATTCAGGCTTCAAAGGATTGCACAGTTTAAATAAAATTCAAATAATTCAAATTCATGTGCTAATAACAACTCAAATAATCAAAGACAGAAACAACATCAATCCAACGCAGTATAGGAGTCCACGGGAAGTGGAAACAGCATTTAAGACTCAGAAACATCTTCGAATAATTTAAACTAATTAGCTCACCTATTTGAGACACAGATGATAAATTAGCCTATGAAAGCCCTCATTTGAATATCAATTTTTGTGACAAACCCAAATTTAAAATATTAATAAATAATGCATTAACATTAACAGCATTACTCGACACGGTTGCCACACATGGCATTATAAAACACAAATTTATTAAAGAATTGAATATTAAGCTTCAAAATTTTAATTATTGACTGAGAGGTCTGAATAGTGAAGTGCCTTCAAAGGGTTTTGGATATGGATATGGAAAAATAGTTTATGGTTTAACGGACAAACAGTGATTAAAGAAACATTTTTAGGTCAACTCAATTTGGATAAAACACCAAAATTTTTTGTTTAAAAATTTATGGATTGTTTTAGAAAAAGAAATCTACTTTCGTTAAGAAAAAGTGGGATAAAGTGTGACAAAATTTTAACTTTAACGCAAATGTTTAATATCATTTATTTGTTCATATGAAAAAGTACAACAAAATAATGACATATATTGTAAGCCATCTAAATATGCCATTTTCTACTGTCGTTTATTCAAATTTATCTTACGAAAAGTATATAATGAAATAACACCACAAATATTTATTTAAATTTGTACTAATATGTGTTAAGTCCTAAGTTAATATCTAAGGGTTAAGCATTCATAAACTGAAAAATTTTGAAATCCCATGTACACCTGTTATCTCAACCGACAGCACTATTAATTTCAGTAAACTTAATTCCTAATCCTAATATTTTATAATCCTTTTATATATATGAAGTTAACCTTAAATGTATGTCTGCGTTAAAGTTTAAAATTTGTCACACATTATAAGTTTCGCTAAAGATTACGTTATTGATGTCGAACATGACACGTTCACTGAAACTCACCACAAACCTTAACGACATAACATTTAGGACCGTAAATATATTAACCACGTGATCAATCAAATGCTTAGGTCTTGAATTTTTGAACATTTAAGAAGTAAATCAGCAGTTCCTATCATTCAAGTTAAAGACAAATCCAAAAAAACCTAGACTTGTCATTAATTATCGCAAACCAACTGAACACATGAAAAAACCAGATTATTCGTCAACATTAATGTCCGATTGTTTGGATACTTTAAATCCGTTTTGCTTATCAAGCTGTTTCCCATTAACAAGGTAGCAAAATTCATTTGTTTTTTGGTCGATCGACAATATTAAACATTTAACCAATATTTTCAAGTTTATTTGTGGGAGGATCAATTTTTCCAAATTTCTAGGGCAAAAATACGTGGGGAGCAACCATTTTGCGTAACTATATTTTAATTGTTAAGTATTGAAAGTTTTTTGCTACAATTATATTTAAAAATCTGAACTAAATTAAAATAAAATATATCGGGCTTATTATTTTGTAATAAATTAAAACCGATTTTGTATTTTAAAATCAAGTATAAAGCACTACATAGCTCATCAAAAGTCGACATTGTTCTTCAATATTTTATTAAAGACAAAGTGACATATTAACATTCGAAAATATATTACTGCAATAAGGATTCTATGGCAACCGTTTGATAACATTTATTTTACTTTACACAGCATTTTCAAATAGTCATCGCATTCAATAAAATTCTTTTGCTTTTTATTTATAGTATTTATTAATATGTTTTATTTTTTAAAAATATGTTTATATTATTTTAATATAATTAAAACCTCATTTTAGAAAAATAATAATTTTATTCCAACTTAAAAATAAAAATTTATTATTAAAAGTAATTACCTTTTAAGACAAAGCTTTAAAAAATGATTGAAGACTCGTTTTATTTATGTTGAATTAACGATATGATTTGTTATGATTATCAATTTATTTTAGATTATAAAGTTAGATATTTAAAAATATACTTATTTATTTCAAAACATCATAAAAACAGCGTAAGAATGCACTAAATAAATCAAACACATATACATTAAAACTATAGTTGCTGTAATATTTGAGTTTATGACATTTAAACATAGCAACAAAAACTTATCTTTTATTAAAGAAAATGTTTTTAAAGATGTTTTTATTTTACTCGACATTTTTACTGAGGGTTTTGTTTTGGTTCGATTTAGCCTCACTTTTAAAAAAAGTTTAGTTAGGGTTGAATAAATTTACTTTTTGTTAATACAAGTTAAATGAAAAACCAAAATTATGAAATAATTGTTGATTTTGACTTTAATAAACATAATTTAAGAAATATTTAAACTAAATAATTTAATATTTAATTTTGTTATTATCAAAAGTTGCATAAAATTAATATTATAATCATAGATACCAAAATATAAAAGTTTTAAAATGACAAATTTCTTTTTACAGATTTCTAAGTGGCTTATGTTACAGTGGATTACGAATGATTATCAAAGTATTGCAAAACTTTCGCAAAAACTTCACATGTGTGGTCTTAGATTGCAAAACTATAGTAAAAGTATGCAAAACTTTCTTAAACCCACCAATCTTTTATTGCATTGATTTGTAAATCTTACACTTTGTTAGAATTTTATTTGTGAATCTATTTATGTTGAGTAAATATATGAAAATAATAAAATGAGTAATTTAAACAATAATTATTGATCAAAATTTGAATAATTCTAATAGAGTTAGAAATAAATAACTAAGTTTTTCCATGAATTTTAAAAATTGCATATAAATCTTTTCTATTGTTTTGCATACTTTTAGAGGCAAAATAGTAAGAATTGGATATGAATTTTTATTATTTTTTCTCCAGAAATCAGTATATTTTAATGCTAGATTATTCTTTCTTAACATGTTTAATTGTTTTTAATGATTTTGACTATAAATTATTACTTTTATTATAATTTAATTGTTTCGATTGAAAATCGGGCCGATTGGCTTTCTTAATTTAAATTTGTCGGGCTTTCATCGGGCTCTAGCTTTAATTTTTTGATAATTTCGCACTCTAGTTCAAACCATAAGTATTGCCTATCCTTTAATATTGTGGTCTTTATAGGTATCGACCGTGTCATGTGTAACGGAAATATCATTACCATTAGCTTTACTTTAACTTAGCTAAGGTTCTCAATTCCCTTACATTAAAACTCTATGAAACACATATAACAAGTCATATCTTAGGTTAAGCTTCAAACAATTTAACAGAACTACAATTCTTATGTCAGTTCAGGTACTACACGTCTAACAACACAGCAGACGATTTAACAACACAACACTCCGTTCCATTTTTCAAGTACCAGTCTTAAGCTCAATAAAATATATTGTCTAAAAGTGCTCCTCCTATAACCCTTTAGTTTTTACCTTATAAATATGTTGTAAATTATAATATTTTAAATATAAATGTTTTTTGAGTAAATCATAGTATTAAACTAGTAATATTTTGGTTTATATCCATTTTGAAATACCAGACTATTTAAATTACTGTAGTTATCTAAAAAATATAGACATCAATTTCTTAGCCAATTTAAATCAAGGATTTCGTATCATTATAAATGTGTTTAACAATACGTCATATATTTAGCCAAACGTCATAATTTAACAAATAATTATTTAATAAGCACTTAATTTAAAAATTTTTTAGATATCCTCCTTTCAAAAAATATATTAATAACGTAATATTTATTCAATAAACACATTTATTATTCGAATTTTATGAAATTTGTTCTAAAATATCAAATTTCGAATTTTCCGGTTACAAACCCTGAAATTCGGTTTTTTCGGTTGAAACTTTTGACTTTAAAACTAGTAATTTATAATCAATTTATGCTTATAATAACTTTAACCGAAGTATGCCTCAAGAAAAGCTTTTCGGTTAAAACAGAAATTTCCGATCCCTAACAATTATTGCATTTATCATAAATATTAAAATTAAAGCAAAATTTATTAAATATAAGGATAATTTGAATTATCTTCAAATTTTTTTACCTCATTGAATTTTATCAAAATATATGTAATTTCGTGAAAAATTGAATTGTAATTATCAATAAATTATTAGAATTAAGATAATTATAAAATACAAAAACGAATCCCAAATTATTTAAGTTTATTTAAATATACCAAGTAAAAATCTATAATTTTGTTGTTAGTATAATAAAATTAAAGACAGGTTTACATAGTAATGGGTAGGATTGTAAAACTTAAAGTACATGGCATACCTAAATATTAGACTAATAGAGCTAGAGTTTCATTGGAAAAGTTTTAAACAAAAGATTTTGTTAATTTTGATTAATCTTTTGAGGGGAATCTTTTGTTTAAGATTACGCTATAACCCTATGAGTCAAACATAAAGATACGCCAAATAAACTAAGATTTTTTCTTTATTGCAAAATATTCCGAATAAAATGTACCCTAATTTTCTGAGGATAAGCCGCACTCGCGTATAAGCCGCATCCGTTGAATATAATACTTTTTGTAATGAAAATTTTAACCACAAATAAGCCGCCATCATTTTGGATAATTTTTACTACAGTGTTTACAAGCTTGTTTATTTAAATATTGTGCTAAATGCAAGCATTATTCTCTAAATATTACAAAAGGTACATTATTCACTTTAATGTTGATATTTCAGAAGCATTTAAAACAGTTTCTAACACTTAATTTGTTGTATTTTGTATATATTATCTGAAAATGAAAATGTTTTTTATTTCCACATATTAGCCGCATTTCTTGCATAAGCCGCAATACCAAACTTTACATAATTTTCACTATTTTCTTATCAGCAGAAAATTAGGGTATATGTAATTTTGCCCATTTTTAAGTTCATAACATATTTTTAGATTTAAAAATATATATACCTTAATAAAAAAGAACATATTCAATAGTATAAAATATAAATAAAATATTAAAATATATTTTAAAAAATTTATATTATGGATAAATTCAATAATTTTAAACCCAATACTATCATAAACATAAGACAAAGCAGGGTGTCCCATGGTCTGATGATCTGGAGGGGGTCTCATTTCGACTTTTTTCAAAATTCAAGGGGGGTCTAAAACTCACCGGAATTAGCGGACAATATTTTTGCCGTAGGACCAGTTTTTTTCAAAAATTTTTAAAAAAAAATATTTTCCGGATGAAAGCCTAAGCCACGCCCCATCGAAAAACTAAACGAATTTAAACGATAATTATTTGAAATTTTGGTTAAAATTTTGAGGTGTCATAAAAATTCATCGGTTTTGATTGACAATTTTTTCACTTAGTTAAAAAACATTTCAAACTTTTCAATTTTTTTCGTCCTTGAATTTTCAAAATTTTTTATGGGGTGTCCAACTTTTCGGATTTTCATAGGGGGTGTATACCCTACCCAGACACCCCCCTCTGGGACACCCTGAGACAAAGCCCAATAACCCAACATTTTCTAGAACCGATTACTAGTCTTAATCATACCTTAACGCATCCACAGATAGTTTTCTCAGTATTTTAAACTCATCGTTGAAATTCATTAAACTAAATACTTTACTTCCTCCAAATAAAATAGAGAAAACATTTTTTTCAAGAGTGGGCACAAGTCTATCAGAGCATTCTGTTTTCATTGATACATCTTTTGCCACATCAATACCACTTATTATAACAATAGGTGTTGAACACACCCAAAATGTGTAGATATCTCCGTATTTCTGTCTCAAATTTGTGAAGAAGTACGCGGGATGTCGGTTTAAATTACTAATCAACACTTTTTGAGTAATATTATGAAATTATGATTAAATTATTAAAATTGAACATTCAATGATATTAAATACTTAAACAATTTCCAAAAACTGGTAGAGGTGTTGGTCCGCGAGGATAGTGTTTCAGTTTTGAATAGAAACAATAGACGTATTTAATTAAATACATAATTAATAATAATAACAAAACGAAAGTAAAATAATTGAAATACATTTGTGTGTTTAAAAAATTTGAATTCAAACAAAAATTAAGTTTTCAATATAAATAGTTTAATTAAATAACAGAATTTCTTTGTCATAAACATTACATCAACCACTCATATGATTATGCAAATTATTTTCACAAGTTTATCATTTGTTATGCAAGATAATTATAAATCTTCTATGCTTTAGGCAATTAGTGAACTTGAATTTATGTAAACCATAAACGTACAAGTGACCGCCCGTTGCAATTTCAACGGCTAAAAACATTTAAATTTAAAATTTTTTACGGATCTTAAATATTTTCGAATATACATTGAAATATCACCAA
>JAQGAW010004755.1:0-10508 GCA_034698025.1 Phthiracarus crinitus | reverse complement strand
AGACTCTTCAGGCTGGATCCATTGATATAGGTGTCGAGGGGGTGGAGCCCCCAGGGGAGGAGCCTATAAAAGGACAGGCAGAAAAACAGACAAACAGACAAACAAATTTTGAGATTTATATATATGATACTTTAATGCATCACAAATAAGTAATCAATAGTGTACAATAAAAAAGTCATGAGTATTTTGGTTTCGAACGCTTAATAATTTATCAAAACAAAGCGAACGATACTTATTGTTTTTGTGGCGAAAACTTATTTCCTTAAAGCTGTTCGGAATTAAATATTAATTTTTCTTTGATTTCTAAATTATAAAAAGGGAATATTCCAAAAAATTAGATAAACTTAAAACCCGGCCCTACACGAGTATTTTATAATTAAACCAGAGAATTCATGGGAACCCTTGGGGACAGAAATATCGGAGGCCTGGGTACCCATCTATTGTTTAGTTTTTATAACACTTATAAATTGAAATTTTATTAAAATAAAGAAAAGGCGAAATCCATTTCTTAATATAGAAATTAAAGATAGAAATTACAACTCCAACTCCATTTGAATGGGATTGGAGTTGAGAAAATAGGCTTAAAATTAGTGGAGTTGGAATAAGTTTTAAATGTTATTGGTTGTAGTTGGATGAAGAAGTTAGCTGTGGAATGGAATTTTTTTCCACTTAAACTTTTTCAACAAAATATTGAACACTTATTGTGTAATTTTTTGCATTAATAATGTTTTACATTTATAATAATACACAAACAAAAAATTAGCGTTGGAGTTGGACTGGAGTTGGACTGGAGTTGGAGTCAGTTTAATCATTTTTGTTGGAGTTGTTGTGGAGTTCGTGTGAATTCTTAATGGAGTTGGAGCAAATATTTTTCCAATTTCTATCTCTAATAGAAATGCAAGCATACAAAAAGTTGAAGAACTTTATTCTATATAGTAATTAAGCTGTCATTGATTTCATGTCAACAGTCTTAAGATTGTTTATGTGTTCGATATGCATATAACATAAATCATTATTTATGTCACATTATTTGAATTTACTCATTAATTAATTTTCGCTTAGTATTCGATGAATGTTTGTTGACATCAATGTATCCAATTAAATGTATGATTCACTTAAATATGTAAACTTGAGGTTCCCAAACTATGGTTCGCGACCCAAAATAGGGTCGGCGAAAGAAAAAATTAGGTCGCAGGAATTTTTAAAATTAACATTAGCATTGGGTCGCAATATAAAGTTGTATATTAATTATTTAAAGTTCAGATTTTGCATTTTTATGCAATTAAAGATATGGATAGGACATGACTTAATTTACAATGTTTTGGTAATACAATTAACAAGTGATAATTAAGAATATGGATTTCTTGGAAAATACCCTCATTTTTTCTTTAATCGTATTACCGGTAGATTTATATATTAAAATCTATTAGTGATTACTAATTAATTAAAAGTAGTTTTATTTTAATTTTTTGCTGGCTTTGGCAGTTTAGTGAAATACTTCCGGATATGAGTATAATCTAAAATATATTTCCGAGCTTTAAAGTAAACTCAAGCTCAATAAATTATAATTTTAAGCTTTGAAAAATAAGCTCTAGCTCAATGCATCCCAGATTTTGCATTAAGCTGAGCTAGTTGAAGCTCAAGCTCAGAATAAATGAGCTAATTTTCATCATTAATGATAAATTATTTCCAAATTAATTAAAAAACAAGAACGACACATTCACAGAGTGCTGACTTTCTAATAGGTTAACGCATACTTATATTACGGTAGTCATTAATTACATAGTTCGCAAGATATCAAATCACTTAATTAATATAAAGAAAGTGGAAAATACCTTTATTAATATAAAGCTGCATACACGAGGACAGACAGACAGATATGGTCAAATCCATAAGCTGAGTCAAATTAAAGAAAGTCAGCTAAAAAATATTCCAAACTTATAAAGCATATTTAGATTTTATTTGAGTTCATTATTAAGTTTTAATTAAAAATACACTTTAAAATGGAATATTCCGGTTCTATTTGATCAGATAAAAAGAAAGAGTATAAATTCTAACTTAAAACGCCTATTAAACTTGTTGATTCCATTATTAAATTGAACTGACGGGTCAGTATAGAATTTTTACAATTACTCTGCATTCCTTAATTCAGTTGCATTCAGTATTTCAAAGATGAAAAAAACAGATAAATATTAATTAGATTCTATGTTTACCTATCAATTTATTCCAACTATTTTTAATGAGATCACGAAAGGCATTAATTTGAAATATAGACAGGTTAGCTATACGTTTCCAAATTAATTAGATTATATGGTATTCCAATCTTTTTTCTTGAATTGTTTTTTTAACATTTGTTTTTTAATGACTTTCTAACTCCATTTAAAGGTGAAATTCTCATCCGAATTTAAATAATTAATTTGAAATCAAAGCTTTCTATTAAAATTAGGTGAAGGGCTTCGTAAAAACAATAACTTTGTGTTCATAGACAAGTCAAACAAATAAAGAATTTCCAATGTAATCTATTTTATAGATTACATTGGAATAAATTTGAGTTTTTAGTGGTGTTGCTGGTTTAATTCTAGGAAATACTAACTATCGCCACTATTAAAACATATGTGTTTCAGTGAGGTGTAAGCATCACATGTACTAGTTGCATTTTTTATGAATTTTGTGATTTAATCGTTAGAGATAATATCATAGCGTAAATAATTATTTTCAACAAATTGATAAACTAAGTGTTGACACCCCTAGAAATCTGGAAAAGTTGACCATGAAAAATCGAGAATTTGTTCGGAGGATAAAAAAGTATCATTTAAATACAATGGGTTTACCACTCCTCTTCATAAAAAAATCAGATTTTTTTTTAACTTAACCCCCTAGAGCTTTCGACCTTTAATATCTATGATATTATGCCAATGATTCCTCAGATTAGTGTAATTTATGCCTAACACCGACGAAATTAAAATATTATATATGTTCGCATCTAAAAATTTAAAAATATTGATAATGATTTCAAAATATGACACGATTTATTCTATATTATCCAGTTTATTATTTTTATTAGCTTTGTGTGAAAAAAAATTTATATATTTGGTGATATTTAATGATTAAATATTTCAATAAATAAATAATTTTTTGAATATAATGAAAAGTATTTTGGAATTTTAGAATATTTATAAATTCATGTTATCTGACAGAAAATTTTGTAAATAAAATTAATATTCAGGGATAAACTTGTACAGTAAAGATTTAAATCACTTTTTATATCAAATTAGGCTAACAAAGTATATATATTCTATAATTATCCGCTTCTATGATAATAACTAAGTGTCATTAACGTTAATTATATTTTTAAAAACTAAAACTAATGCAACACTAAAGCTACTAATTGATGATTTTTCGTATAATGTTTGATTAGATAATTAAACAATAAATTATAGCAATTTTTTTGTGGATTCTGATTTTTGTGAGTCTTTTCAAATACTGTAAGTTAATTATTAGTCGATTTTTTATTACTTTTTTTTCTTAAATTTAAGTGATTTTGTTCTTTTTTTCAATTATTATACTAATATTACAATATTTTAATATTATAAAGTCAAGGAAAAAATTATTATCTGAGAAATTATCTATTCCGGTTGGATTAGTTTTATTGCTATAAATAAAATAAAATTGCTAAATACTCCAAAAAATTTATTTATTAAATATTTAAAAAATGTACAAGAATTTCGTTGTTATACTAAAAATTTGTAAAGTTTTTCCAAAACTTTTTCGAATTTATACTCCTTGTAAACAGTTTCAAGAATTTCCTTCAATACTTTATTTTATCGAATCATCACATTTTCTACTCCTCAATCAAAAATGATATTTTAGTGAAAATAACGTCTGTTTTTATTAGTTTATAATATTTGATTAGATTTAAAATAACCACAGGTAAATAAACATAATTTTTACGATAAAATTGTGATTTTGTTGTAGTAAAATAGGCGCAAATTTAAAATTTTACATTTATATCTTCAATTAGAATTTTTAAGTCAAAAATCTTTTATTTTATGCGCTGTAAAATAGATTTATTGGTTAAATTACAAATTATTCTCATTTGGTTCCCGAAGTATTTTTCTATAATTTTTTGAAACCTATTTTGCAATAAAAGGACATAACTTTCTCCAATATATAGTCAATAATCTGATTTCAGACAAGATAGGAATTTCTATATTTGCTTCCATGGATACTTTTCCAAGTATTATAACTTAGATTATTGTATTTTCGATTATTGCACAGTACTTCGACCAACTGTGCAGATTTGAAAGAGTTTGTTCAATTGACCAGTATTTGTACAGTTAAATGTGAATGAAAGAAATAAAGAAAATTACTAATATTAAATTGAAAACAATAATGAATCTTCATTTAGAGCTTAATATCCGGTCGCGATTAAATATTTGGATTTATGGTTAAGCTAAAAGTTTATTAAGATCAAAGATTTAATGATTTATTCAAGCCAAAATCAATTTCGTAAATTTTTGTTTACCGTAAGTTCATTGGGAGCACAAACACGGAAGGACAGATAGTTAGGGTGTCTCATGGTCGGGGGTCTCCTTTTGGATTTTTCAAAATTCTTGAGGGAGAGGGGGTAAACTCATCAGATTTTAACGACAATTTTTTCATTTTTGACCAAAACCGTATCGAAATTATCAATTTTTTAAGTCCTTGAACTTCCAAATTTTTGGGGAAAGGGTATGCCCACACCGGACCCTCTTTTGGGACACCCTGGATAGTAGTAATTGAATATTTTGCTCCACTTTCGTGGAACGTTAGTGGAATTTTAAAATATCACCATTAATGGAACTGTGGAATGAAAAAAATTGTTATTATTAATATAACATTTACAACATTTTTATTTGCATCATTTAAATTTTAGCTTTATTATCAAAGATATTTTAAAAAATATCAAAGTTTATTTTAAAAAGATTTACTTAAAATTACTCTTTATAATAAATAATAAATCGAAAATAAATAATTTTATGGAGAAATCTACATATTTTTATTCTAAAGTCCATACTAAAATTCCTTTTTGATTCAAACTGAGTTTTGAATATTTTAGATTAGTATTAGTGAAACGTTAATGAGTGGAACTAATATTGATAAAAGTGCCGGCAATGGAACGTTAATGGGATCTGTTTTTATTTTGTTACGTTCCGTTTGCACAATTGTTGGATGATTTAGTGGACTTTAGAATTCTAATATTTTCAGTCACTTATAGACAGATATAATGTTGTTATGGATGATAGGATTGATTATTAGATAAAAACTGCTCTTTAAATATATACTTGTAATTCAAAAAACCTTTTTAAATGATAAATTTCTACCGAACTTCTATTTAAATTAAACGTAATAAACGACTTGTACAGGTTTTCTAATGCTTTTGAAAATATATGCGTTTTATTTATCTTTATTCGAATAATTTGTTTTTCTCTCAAATTTCTTTTTTTGTATTGCTTCACAATATTTTTCATATAAATCTATTTATAGATTTTTTCTAATCATTCATATTTATCATCCTTATTATTATTAATATTTTGATTAAAAGTGGAAAACTTTAATATTAAAAGTTAAAATAAAATTAACATATTATTAAACTAAGATTAGAGTTTGAATACTAATTAAAACTGATTTGCATCGTTAATTATTTCCAATTCAGATAATTTATTATCTAATGATTAATAAATTGATAATATATTAGCATAATCAACAATAATGCGTTATTTTTTTTTCTTTTAAACACTGGTATTAACAGTGTTTTATTAAATTAGCATCTTTTTTGGTTATATTTAAGCGCATTAACTTCTCGTTTGACATGATTATAACAAATATACATTAGTTTTCCACTAAAAATAATATTCGTCTATCACGTAATAAAGATATTAGTTATATATATTATAGCCAATTTAATATAGTAGTTTAATACTTAAATATGAGCGGCAATTTAGACAAACTAGTGATGCCTTTTTTTGCATGGCATGCAACGCTTGCATTGATATAAAATAGCAGCTTTCGTTTTGCTAAAAATACTCCTCGAAATGACTTTTTCTATCAGCGCTTTCTTTCCCATGCTGTGTGTGTACTGTATTTCACAATTTCAATATCGGATATGATTTTAAGAACTGAACACAGAAGGAAAAACTAAAAAAATGTTATCTTAGAATTTCTTTTAAGAGAAAACTAAAGTAAAGTAATCTGACGGCGGGATATTGGCTTAAAAGACTCCAATTTCAACATTTTTATACATATAATATGTCGATAGGATTTGCTGCACAGGTTTTTTCAATAATATATGGATCACATACATATATGGAAAAAGTTTGATAATCTTATATACTGTTTATTGCGTTACTCTACGGTTATATATAACATATATATTACTTCTATTTAAATGAAATATCTACAAATAATTCAATGTACTTTATTAAATTTTTCAATTATTCTGTTTTGAATGAAACCCTAAGTTTTGATAAGTTATTCCGGAAGAGAGTAAAGTATCGGTACTCGACACTACACGCTGATATTTTTATTATTTCCGTTTCTAAATGGTCATTACTACGCATTAGTAGAAAGTATTCTTTTAAATCAATAGTTATTCTTACGAGTTGGTTATATAATGAAATTTTATAAAAATCATATAATTATAATAGATTGGTTGAATTTGGTTGTAAATTAAACTATTAATATAAAAGATAATCCAATAGTAATAATTTAAACGAAATCAATTAAATAAATTTTTATTTAAATAATTACTTAATTAAACCAAACTCGATTTAATAAAACCTATTAAATCCTCGATTAAAATATTGTTTATTGAATGGATTTAAAATATGAAATATCAAAATGAATTTATTTGAGGTAATTATTTTAAACCAATATTTGTTATACATTAAAATTGTAACATTTAGAAAACATATTATATAAAATGTTTCGATTAATTACTATTGAGATTTTAGTTAATTAACTAAACATTATTGAATCGTTTTTTACATATATTCTGGTATATGATTAATGTTATTTTTAAATTTAATAAAATCTAACAGAAAACAAATTAACAAAAAATGAGTTCATATATATTAATAGATCATAAACTTCAATCAAAATAATTATAAAATGCACTTTAATATGAACTCATTAACAACAAACGTTGTTTCCATACGCTATAATACTGCATCTATGGTAACGCAGGTATTCTTCGCTGCTCTCCACAACTAATATATTTTTTTATATAATACATGTCATACGAATATTAACAAAACTGAACTATATTTTATCTGATATTATAATTAAAATAAAAAAAAAGAATAAGAATTGTTGTTTTAATAATTAAAAAAATATTTACAACAAAATTCAGGAAAAATATTAACATATTTAGCTCAGTTTCTCTAATAGAAGTCCAGCTTATGGATTTGATTATGTCTGCACTTACGTCTATGTTTTCAGGTTATAAATATTTCTATGTAATTTCAAAATTTTTCTGTTAAAATTGATCAGTTTTTGTGATCGCTTAAAAATTCTTAGCGAACATATATGCGCCACTAGATTCTGCTTCAGAATTTTATATCTTTTAAATTCAAAAATAATCAAGGGAATAATTAAGGGAATAATCAAGTTTTTTATATTAAAATATAACAACGAAAAATCTTCAATCGATATAACAAAATATCCCATTTCTAATAATTATATGAATATATTTTTACTTATACCATAAGCTAAAGAGTTAAAGACGAATAGAAAGTGAGTTATCTATGAGTGACACATTTATTGTTCTTGTTTTATATCAATTTACATAAATTCAAACAATCAATTTACTTTTTATAATCCGAATTAATAGATTTTTCAAATAATGTGATGCATCTTTAAATGTGTATTTACTAGTGTTGTCTCCATTTTTTAATATTGAAATTGAAATTCAAAAAATAATTGTATTTGCATTTCGATTAATTGAAATTGAAATGCAATGGAAATAAAACTTAACTTAAAAATTGAAATTGAAAAGCAATTAAAATAAAAATTTAAGTAAAAATCGAAATCGAAATAGAATTGAAATTAAGCGAGTTTTGAAAATTGAAATTGAAATGAAATTAAAATAAAATAAATATTGAAATTGAAATTAAAATTAATATGCAATAATTTTTTAAAATTAAACAGTGGAAAGAGATACCTATAACAAACATAGGCTTCCGCCTCCCTAAAGGAATTCGAAATTCGTAATATTTTTATGATAGAAAATTAAAATATTGCTATTTACATTTCGATTAATTGAAATTAAAATGTAATTGAATTTAAATGCATTTTTAATATTGAAATGGAAATGCAATTGATTTATAAATTAAAATAAAAATCTAATTGAAATGTAATTGAAATAAAAATAATAATAAAAATCGAAATTGAAATGCAATTGAAATTTTAAAAGTCATAAGGAAGCAACACTAGTATTTACGAAATTTCTCTAAAACATTGTTTTCCTAAATGAACGATAAATTAGAAGAACTAAGAATTGCCTAATTCGGTAAATATTGCTTTCAAAACTTGAAAGATTTTCTCTGTATAAATTAAACAAAAATTACGGTTCGAAAATATTGATGATCTTCTTTTACCACTACTTTGCCATTCTTAAACTACACCTCCGATTTGCTTAAGAATGATACCAATCGATTCCTCTAATTGAAAGCTTTCCAACGATATATATATTGTTATTTGTTCCAATTGATCCAGTTTTGATTCAGTTTGGATCAATTAAAATAGTTGTTAATATATATATCGTTGGAAAGCTTACAATTAGAGGATTCGATTAATAACATTCTTAAGCAAATCGGCGGAGTTGTTCAAGAATGGCAAAGTATTGGTAAAAGAAGATAATCGATGTTTACAAACCGTAATTTTTGTTTTATGTGTTCATATGTGCTATGAAAATAGTACTATTATATGCATACTATTACATTAAGTGAGTAACTCTCGTTTAGACACACGTTACAATTAATATATTGACGGAAAAAATTCTATAAGATTTTCAAATAAAATTCATAATTAAAATTTTGTATTTTATTAAAAACCAAAAATTTATAAATTTTTCATAAAAATGGACCTTAAAAAGTGATATTCTTATCACTTTCCATATTCGTAGAAATTGTTAATTTTCTTTAATATAAATGATAAGTTTATTCTGTCTTCCAAATCCAAAGTATGTGCTATATTTCGAAGGATTGCATCTAAGGCTATCCCTTTCGCTATTCCACTCCAATCTAGCATTTTTATCTGAATGAACATGAGATACCATTCCATTAGCTGTATTCGAATAAAACGGACTCCGAATAGCTTCACTGTAAGGACTATGGCCTAAATATGCGCGCTTAACGGTGCTCTGATCGATGCGAAAACTTAGTTGATTTCCATCGGACAGGTTTATGTTAAGCGTATACATATTAGAAGTTACTCTCGAATTAATGTCAAGTCTCATTTCTATAAAATCTTTTGGATTTAATTTTAAATCCTAGAAAACATTATCCGGTCGAGAATAGCCGTCCCAATCATGTTGCCGACGATATTTGTCCCATTTATGTTAATTATATCATTACATAAATTTTTAACAATAAAATAAATTTATGAAAACTACTACTTTTAACTAAAATTGTTATAATTTACGTATATATTGTAAAATACTACTGGTAATTAAATATAACTCATTGATCAAATTATTTTAAGGTTCAAGGCAGGGTTTCCCAAGAGGGTCTAGTCCCCGTATACCACATCTCCCCAAAAGTTTTGAGTTTTCAAGGACAAAAAAATTTAAAATTTGAAAAATCTTTTGTCGAATTTTCAAAAAATTTCCGTTTAAATTCGTTGTGTTTTTCTTTGAAGCGAGGTTTAGGCTTTCGTCTGAAAAATTTTTGTTTAATTTTTAGAAAAAAGTTTTAGGCTGAAGGCAAAAATATTGTCTGATAAATACGGCGAGTTTTTCCATCATACAATTTTGAAAAAAAATATAGAAACGGCACACCCCTAAACTATCAGAGCTTGGCAAACACTGGTTCAAGGCTATGCAAAAATTGATAATTTTTGGATATACAAATTCAAATGTTTTAAAAAACATCTGTTATTTCTGTTTTCAAACAATTTATACAAGTTTATATGATATTTTTGACTTTTGGTTAAATTATAAAATAGAGAATAAACCCCATAAGACCAAAAGACAATTATCAGGAACGAGATTATTAAAGAATTATGTTTGAACACAATTCAAATATAGACCGAAATATAGACCGAAAAGTTTTAAAGTAAAATAAATAAATACAATATATTTTCTTAAATTTTTCCAGAAACCTATTTGTTTCTTGAAACTATATTTAGAACAAAAATTTTTAAATATAAACCAATTTTTTAAATGTGTTTCATACTAAATAGTAATGATTAGGGCCGTTTGTTTCGTTAATTAAATTAGATTTTTTAAACTTTTTAAGTTAAAAACCAAT
>JAQGAW010004754.1:0-10509 GCA_034698025.1 Phthiracarus crinitus | reverse complement strand
CACTTCAAGCAAAAGCGAAATACAATTGAAATGTAATTTTTAAACAAAAGCAAAAGTGAAATAAAGCAAATTGAAAAAAAATTAAAAAGCGAAAGCAAAAGACAATTTAAATCAAAACTTTAATATTGAACAACACTAGTTTAGACTAGTGTTAATTCGCTTATTGGAAGAAAAAGTGAAAGCGAAAATATATTTTTACTTTTACATTCGCTTAAGCTAAATTAAAATACAATTGAAATTAATATTTTCATTGAAAGTAAAAGCAAAATACAGAATATAAATTAAAAACAAAAGTAAAATACAAATAATATATAAAATATTTAAAAATTAAAGTAAATTACAAATTAATTGACTTTTACTTTTATTTTATCTATTAAATTTACATAGAAAAGCGAAATAAAAAGCAAACTTTAAATCAAATTTTTAAATTAACTTTCGCTTTAAAGCGAAAGTAAATACAGTTTAAGAGAAAACAAAATTAAAATTCGAAAGTAAAACAACACTAGATTAGATCGACCTCGAAATGAAAACCCCTTAGACAATAAAACAGTATCAATTTACCTTAATTTGACTTCCGCTTTTGGTTTTTTTCAATTATAATATACTTTTCCCTAAGAAATTTTAAATTTTAAATTAGTCATATGATCAAATTCAAATAATAACTATAATTTTTAAAATAATTGGTATAAAATTTGAATATAACTTAAATCCATACAAAATATATTAAATTTTAAATTTACTATTAAGGGCAAGAAAATATTCAGTTATAATCTTCATAGATTATTAACACTTCAGCAGAACATCGGAAAAAATAATACAGAAGGTATTATGGGATAATTATATTTTGCTGTATTCCTCTGAGCTTTGCGAATTACTTTTTATGTGTTAAACCTCTTCTTTATGACTTTTCGTGCTTTACAGAAAATACTAACTCAAATGGGAAAATCTCATTGAAAAGCATTCACATCCATTTAAGGTATTGTGGGGTAAGTGATTACCCCGTACTTACTTTAGGACTATTATAAATTTTGTTTTAATTAACAAAGAAGTGAAATTTTTAGAAATATATTAAGAAATAACTAATTTAGGCATATCTAAAACCTTAATAAAATCACATTTAGTGTAAAAAAGTTATGAGCTCGAAAAGTGCGTTTGGGGCGATATTTATCTCTTTGTTCTGCTGAAGTGTTAATGCAAATTTAAAATAAATATAAAATCTGTAGTGTATCCGAAGTAGTAGTAATATGAAGGCAGTGTGGAATTATTGGATATACTCCACAATCCAGATATCTAGTGGTAGCGCACCAGTACCACAAGAACACACGAAAGACAGTTACCAGGAATCACTTAAGTGAATTTAATGTTAAGTATAGGAATCACTTAACAATAGTAATTCAACACTGTAATCAAGCTATAAAATGCTTTATTGAAAAGTAGTATAAACAGATATATCTATCGTGTAAGAACGAAGTGAATAGTAAACGTATATATACATTAGCAAACGTCTATATACATTGTAATATGAGTTTAACATAGCATATAATAATGAGTAATCAATAAGAAAGTGTAATGACTAAAATACATTAGTAAGTTCTAGAAATGCAATTCATAGTGTAGTGACTTTATGTCACATACACTACATAATCTTTTAAAAATATATATATAAATTTAAAATTAAACATAAAATTTAAATTATAAATTATATTGATTTTAAGTTTGATTATTATAAATTAAAATGCAAATTATATTAAAATTTTATAAAATTTTATAAGGTTGTGGTAAATGCAGATGTAGTAGAAGTAGAGCGGTATTTGAACTCCTTTAAATAAGGAGTTCTTTTAGCCGAGGGAGAAAGGTTCAAAAGAACCAAGAAAACTCACCACAAATTCCAAGTTAAGTGAAAATAAGCATAAGCATAGCAATTACAACACTTCAATAAATGGACTGCATTTGTATCATATAATAAACTTTAATGATTACTTGAAAAGCACATTTAATGTAATGATAAATAATAGTGAAATAAGTAAGTATACACGTGAATGACTAACAATGCAGTAATTATAATATGAGTAAATAAAAGCTATCGAAGCTTTTGAAAATTATTACTAATTGTGGTGTTGACATATATACTACATTTCCTCCACCGCAGATATGAAGTTATTAGAACTTGGATCATATCGATCTGGTGGATTCTTTAACCTCTTACTTCTACGAAGTTGTGGAGTAATAGTAGGTGTATCTTTTGTATCATCTGCTGTAGGTTTAGTTTGTGATGGAGGAACTCCAGTATTAATAATTGTGTTTAAATTGGATTGAAAACCATCATGGTAATTGATTAATATGTCTTTTCCAAATTCTAAAAATATTTTCGATGTCAATTACAAAAAAAGCTCCCAAACAAACATTCTCTTACAACAACAAATTGTTCAATCATATAATAAGTTTATATTAGATGGTATATTAATAGTAGAAGTATTTATAACAGAAAACATAAATGGTAGTGGTATACCTAAATTTAGTATTCCTTTCTTATTAAAATCAAAATCAAAATTAAAAGATCTGTTATTTCTATTATAAATGAAGAAAAATAATGCGGATTTAGGGCCTTATTTATTTTCAAATATTATAACGACAATAATCAAAAGATAGATAAGAAATAATGAAAAATGTTCGAAAAGGAAAAAAACAAATTACAAACTTTTGTTGCACTTAAAATTGCGAAATCATGTAGTCTCACAATTTATAGAGCAGTTAACATGTCAAATATAACCTTTATTCAATAACAATGAATAATCAAATTCTATTTAAATATAATATATAAACATGAAATTTCGTCTTATTTTATGAATTGCATATGCCGAAAATGTTTAATTATATCGAAAAAATAACGAGAGTGGCAAATTATGAAAATGTCTAATAATAAAGGAAAATAACTAAGATGAAAGAGCGATAAATAATAATTAAAAAATATTATGCAAAGCAGATATAATGATCTTATTTATTACATATGTTCTAAATAAACCTAATAAATCTAAAGTAGAAACTAAAGAAAATTTTTTGTAATCTCACATATATATATGTTCAAACAAAAAAAGAATGCAATTTAATAATATATGTAAATAAGATTCGATTATATTATTTACAGTTGTCAATAAGTTACCTTAAATTAAATTATGGTTATATTGTAAACTTATTTATGTTCTAATTAATTTTTGCTCGCTTTTTAATAAAAAGTATAATTCAAAGATTGGAGTATGTGAGCTTGTCAGTAAAATTAAGGTGATTATAGGAACTTACGAGAATCCCAATAAATTCTTTATAAAAAATTTTATTTTGCCAATCTCCAATAAATGTAATTTAATCACGAAATTTTTGATGTATGTTTTTTGAGATTCGCGAAGTCTTCAAGTACCATTATAATTATCATTAATGGACAATTGCTACCTATAATTACACTAATTATGAAATAAAAAACTATTTTAAGCATTAATAATATTAAGACTACCCTAGTTTATTATATTAAAAAAATTTAAATTCAATAGCAAATATTTTTTAAACTCATTGGAAATGCAGATTGATAAATTTGAAATTGTATATTTGACCGTTTTTTATGTCTCCCACACACTTTATGTTTATTATGGGATTTTTTGGTTATTTATATTTTGAGACAAGAAGGCGAATAAAATACAAACGAATTTATTATTATTAAGAAATGCTCGCGAATACACACAATTGTCTTTAAGTAACCAAACATTTTAATTATAAATCTATAATTTAGTGTCTATGTATCTTTCAAAATGTATTCTAGCACACGATTTTATTAAAATAACTGAAATAAACAAATTAAATAAATTTTTAATCTATAAATAATAGCTAAACTAGCTGTTGATTCAATAGAAATCTACAAAAAGGTTTAAAGTTTTATACGAAATGATTTCAATGATTTCAATTATTTTTAAACAAAAGTCAAATTTTTATTCAAATGTTCAATATAGAAACTATCATATTTTGAATAATCAGAATCAATTTAAAATAAAAATAATATTATCTTTGTTTAATCAAAATCAAAACACAATTTTAATAAAAATAAATTTTGTAAAATAAATATTGAAAGAAAATCACAAATAATTTTTATTTTCTTATTCAAAAACAAAATACAGAGTAAACTGTACATTAATAGAAAATACTAAACAACTTGTAATTTATTGAAAAAATTAACACTATTTTTAGTGTATTATTTAGCTCTTAAAAAACGGAAAAATTAAAGAACTGAATTAAATATATTGTTGTCTATTAGATTTAATTTAAACTATCTGACTTTAATATAAATTAATGAACATGAAAATAATGGTTTTACAAATTTTGTGATAATCATAATAAATTTGTTGTGGTCGTTCTACCGGTGATACGCCGATAGCCACGTGTTTAGCCGAAGCAAGGGGTTAGGGATCTCGTTAGCGTTACGACTTCTGATCAGTAAACCGAACGAGCGATAAATATAAAATGAGTTACGATTACAGCTATTGATACGATAAACGACTGTTTGATAAATAAGATGATAACGATAGGTGTGATCGAAGTGTAGGCGAATGAATTGAGATTAACAATGATACGAACGATACGAACGATAGACAATGTGATCAATAATTAAATAAATCAAATAATAGATAATAACCATGTAAATGATAGATCAATCAAATAAATATAGAACTAAATTAAATAATAGAATTAAGTTGAATATAACTAAATAATAAATAATTGATAAATAATATAATGGATGACTTGTATATAAAATGAAATTTATTAATAACTAGAAATATAGCGACTGAGCTTAAGCACTACATAAAGCACTTTGAAATACAATTCATTTGTTTTAAATAAAATACATTAATTGAGCACAATTTGCTTATAAAAAGGTTAAGTTACACTTTTAAGTTCAAAAACATTATCAAATAAGTTAGTAATAGGCCTTTTGAGCAATGGTTCGCGTAAAGTGAGGACTAGGCGTGCCTCAAATTATTTTATCCTAAAGGATAATGAATTTCAATTATGATGTTTTGGAATTATTTGATTATAAACCCTGAAATGAAGTATTTTTCGTTTAAAATATTTTCCTGTATACACTTTATATTTAATCAAATAAGGTTAGTAAAACTTTTTCAGAAGTTAAATCCAAGAAAAACTTTTCTGATAAAACTAAAATATCCGATCCTTTATGATTACAAATAGTACATAATCTACCAATTTATTGAATTTTTGCAATTTTTTGAAGAAATTATGAAATTGTTGTATTAACTTCTTTAATTTCCCTAATATTCAATTATGCTTTAATAATGTTTTTTATTTTAACTTAATTTTACTTTTTCTTTTCGTTTTACAAGCCAGTATTCTCAAAGCGAAAAAGCGAAACAACACAAGTTTAAGTGATAGTTAATACAGTAATAGGAATTTAATTTAAAATTTGCTATTATCGATGCACTATTTATACTAAATGTGAATCTAAATTTGCTTGTGATAATTAAGGTTTTGCAAAAATCATAGATGCTATAATCCAATAGACATAAAATTATGGTATCCATAGAAAAGATAGGTGCATCAATATTTTGTTGATATAAACACAGGTGCTATTAATGTTATCTGACTGATTGAAAAAACAATAACTCCCATTAAAATAAGTAGTATGTACGAAGTTGGCGTTTTCGTCACGATATGGTAAATCGAAAAAGAGTCACTCGATAATAGCAATTTGATCTCTAATGTTATAAGTATAGACTTAGTTACCATAGTGACTGTAATTATATGTTACATTATGTATTAATGCTATAGCGTTATACTATGTATATGTGTATGTGTAGTGTTAGGACCCACAAAAATTATGCTAATGAGGACCCATTTAGGCAACGCGCCTAAAATATTGTTTTTTTTCATTGATCACCATAAAGGGTGAAAAACATTGATAATTATGATGATGAGGACCATCCAAAGTGACCTTTGACCCCCGAAAAATTAAATTTTTCTAATGACGTAATAATGTGGTATATATGTTGGTATGACGACAGTGCATATGTTGGCCCACCCGATTTTACCTTTTACCCCGAAAAAATTAATATATGGTGATGTAGTGCTAACGGCTATAGTGTGACTTAACAACTGCTAACGATATTAGGATGGTATGTGACGTCATAATTGAAAAATTATAACATATAATCTTATCAGTAATAGTGTATAGCAGTGAAGTACGTGTATATACGAATGGCTTGACGTCACTACGTATAATTGCGAATACACGAACATAGTGCACTCTGTTTTCCTTATTATTAGAGCAGTATCAGTATACCCCAAGTCCAGGAAGGTTAATAGATATACCTTGGAATATACTTGTTATAAAGTATGTTTAAATGTTTAATTATAAGATTAGGGGCAGGGACATGGTACTTTATTAAATTATCTAAAATCACAAAATAAGCTCACTATGCAGCTATGTCTCGAACTAACTGCTTTTGAGGGCAGGGAGTACTGACTAGTTAATCCGCATAGATACACAGGAGCTGATATCATGTAGCAGACTAACTAAATTTTTATGTGTTATGTACATAGCGTATAACTGTGAAGTATACGTATGTGTATCCGTATGGTATGACGTCACCCTTACTTAAGTGTTATTAAATAAGGATTTAATTGACTGGAATTCTATTGACATGTGACTGCACCACTGTGGCCGCACAAATTACTTGACATTATTCATTAACATGTGGAGGGGAGATCACCATTGACTAAGCACTTGATAGAATCTTTGTCATTGACATTGATTAGCTTCTCACAGCTTTTCTAATGACTCTATGAGTTAACTCTGAGGTAAATGAGAATAATATGAGGATATTTGAGAATGTATGATAAGGTTATGAGGTGACCTATGAGGTATTTGAAGCAGTTAAGGAAACTATGAGGACAATATAAGTTACTTGAATTTTTAAAAATCACTCCCGTCATAGTTGTGGAAACTGTAAAACTTCTAATAATTTCAAAATTTAAAATTCTTTCAAGAATGTATTTTTGCAGCATTATATTTACACAAAAATTAATTTTTTAAAAAAAAAATCAAACTATAAATTTCTTCAAAATTCTCCTATCATCAAAAATACCTTTATTAATATAAATAGAAGAGAAATCCCTTTATTTACATAAAGAAATCGATTATACAGACAGACAAACGGACGGGCAGACATTGTCAAATCCATAAGCACTCCATTAAAAAAAAGTGAGCTAATAAAAAAGTTTATAGGTCATTCTCATCCATTAATAACGACTGTTATGTGATTTTAAAATATGTTAATTACTTAAAAAGATAATTTTATAGTATGTTAATATAGTTCAATATTATTGATAAAAATTTAAAATTCTATAATATATTCATTATTTTTTTTATTTTTTAAGAAAATACAACGAATGGCAAGTAATTCTTAAACTTTTATTTTAACTTGAAAAACTTGGAAAAATTATTTGAATAAAGAGATTTTATTTTAAAATTTAATTCTTTACATTATAATAATTTAATAAAATTGTTTATTGAGTTTTGAAGTTAATTGAATTGCATAGAAAAATAACTTTTAATTAAATTATTTAATATATAATTTAGATAATATTATTTTAAAAGTGAAATTTTAAGGGACATTCAGTAATTGTATTAAGAAATACTTATTAATAAGCCTAAAATAGAAAAATTGGCAATTCTCGATTAAGAATTTTAAATAAATACAATTCATCAATATAGTTTTGTCACCATCACCAAAAAATCAATTATAATTTTCTGAAGGCTTAATCCAAATGAGAAGTTAATATTTAAATAAATTAATAGTAAAAGTTTATTTTGTTTTTAATTTACAGTTCTTATTTTGAAAAAATAATTTTTGATCAAAGAGATACCGCCAATAAATAAACAAAGTTAGCCTAAGAGAGATTTTCGAATTATGATTTTTTCAAATGTAGAGGACTTTAATTTGAATAATAATAATAATGAAAAGTCCAATAGAAGGCGCTCTAGAAGGAAAAAGACGTTTTATATAAAGCCATTTATATCTTGATAACGGTTATTTTATTAGCTACAGTTCTTTTTTAAAAAATAAAACAATACTATATTGACTTTTTGAAAAATTCTTTATGGTCAAAATAATGTACCTTTCCTTAGAAAAAATTACAATTCGAAAATAACTCTTAGGAAATCTTTGTTAGCTTAATGGCGTTATCTCTTTTTTAATAAATATTTTTTAAAAATAATTTTTAAAATAAACACAAAATTAATTTCCCATCAGTTTTAATATGTGTGCTAATTTTAAATTATTTGTATTAAAACTACATTTTTAATAGTGTTGTATTTATTTTTTATAGGAAAAAGAAAAAATTTTGATTTTTTCGCTTTTTCTTTTAATTCAATTAAAAGAAATAGAAAACTGATAATAAAACTAAAAAAAGTAAAATGTAAATTTAATTAGAATTGAAATATTTGAAAAAGTAACAGAAAAAAAATTAAAATTATACTAAACTAATTTTAAAACAACAAAGTTAGTAATATATAATTTATATTTAAAATAAAGTCCGAGTTCAATAAGAAACTGTATGTTTATTATTTATTTGATAAGTGTGTTTAAGCTTTAAAAATATACTAGCATTATTTCTCTTTTTTGAAGAAAAAATAAAAGAAGTTAATACAACTTAATTTGATAAATACATGGAAAGCAAAAGTTAAAGGCAATGAAGAAAAGATGCAGAAATAAAAAATTCTAATTAAAAATTAAATTTAAAATCTAAAAACTAAAAATTAAATTAAGCCTTTAAGAAAAAATTTATCGGCGGTACAATTTTACATTTTTTCGCATTTGCAAAAAATTATATTTAATTTGTTTAAAGTCTACAAAAGCAATATATGTTTCTAACTAGTGATGTTTTTCTTTTACATTTATTATTTTTATCGTATTTACTTTATATTTTTAAAAGAATAATCATTTAAATTGTAATATGACTTTGCTTTTGGTTAAAATTTCTAGTTTGATTGTATTTTGATTTTGACTTTTGAAGAATTTTAATTTTGATTGTATTTTGATTTTTTTCAGAATATTTTTCTAATATGATTGTATTTTGATTTTAATTTTGATTTTAGTTAAACATTCCAATTTGATTGTATTTTGATTTTGATTTTTGTTAAAATTTCAATTTACGAAATTATTTTTGATTTTAATATTTATTTTCAAAAATCAAAATAACACTATTACTAACGCATATAATCTTAATTGTTTTATATAACACATACTTTAAAACACAATAAACATTAGAATTTTGAATTTGGGAAGTATTAAAAAAATCATTAGCACATTGCATTTGTATTTGTGTTTGAAAATTTTGTTTTACTTTTCTATTAATTTTTATTAATTATTATTTTTTTATTTTATTGACATAGCACAAACAACTGAATTTACAAGTACTGCATCTTATCCATTGGTGATAATTACGACATTTTTTAACGAAATCGTTATATTGGTCGAAATTATACGATAGTAAGTTTTTAAAAAAATTCTATATCAATAGCAGTTAGCAGTTGCTATATGTTTGTTCTATAGATTACGGGAACAATTGTAAAAAAATAATTTAATGCATTAAAACAATATAAGTTTAAAAAATAAATAAAATATAACAAGAACCGTTAAATACAGAATCATTTAAACGTAAAATATAAATACAGTAAAAAATAAATAAAGTTCTTGCTTTGTAAACTTTAGATTTTAATAAAGATATGAAATAAAACTTTTATAAAGTAATTAATCATTTACAAAAAAAATCGAACAAAACATAACCTATCAAAACCTAAAATAACATATTCAAACATAAACCAAACAAAACATATCGAAAACTATACAAATATAAATAAAACTAAACCTAACCTAACCTAACCTAACCTAACCTAACCAAATCATAATATACAAAACCTAACCAAACCTAGCAAAACGCGGAATATAACCTTTTAAAACCTAATACTAGAATGATTATTAAAATTAGAATTACTAAACCAAGTAATAATTACGGATTATTAAATTATAAGAATAAGTTCAGTAACTTTTTGATTAATTTATTTTTGTTAAATATATTAATGCGGATACCACTCTTATCGCATCTCACGTCATTTGTGGACCGGTCAACACACCGCTTACATATTTCACATAACATGCTTTCTAGAATGTTCTCAATGTTTTAGTATAAGTATTGTGTGTTAATTATTTTCTTTCTCTTTTTTTGTGATTCTCGAATTTTCACTACAAACCATTATAAAAGTATCGTATGTATTGTATGTTACTCAATGTTTTATGTATAGTAACTCATTATAACTCAATATTTTATTTATTATTTTTAAAGCTTTATTTTATGGTTAATTTTTGTTGTATGCCGTTCGTGTGATAACGCGATGCTATCCGAACGAGGGGAGTGTTGCATACAATTTGATCTCTGCTAATGAGAACACTG
>JAQGAW010004753.1:0-10511 GCA_034698025.1 Phthiracarus crinitus | reverse complement strand
TGTTCTGGTATATACCGATTGAATGTTCTGGTATATACCGATTGAATGTTCTGGTATATACCGATTGAATGTTCTGGTATATACCGATTGAATGTTCTGGTATATACCGATTGAATGTTCTGGTATATACCGATTGAATGTTCTGGTATATACCGATTGAATGTTCTGGGAATAAACCCGATCCGAGATCTCAGAATTAATTTTAAGTGTATTTTCATAGCATTTTATAAGAGAATTATATAATTTATTTAAAAATGTATTATTAAAAATTTATTTCCATCTTTTTATAAGATTAAATCTAACTATAAATTTTAATTTATTGAGTTCCTAAATATCGATGTAATAAAACTAAATTTAAAGCAGGCCATTGTCGGACAAATTAATATTATTTAATCATATATTAACATGGTTTTAATTTAAATAAAATTATATTAAACACGTTTAAGACATGTGGCTTATTTAGTGATAAGAATATCACAAATTGCTAATTAACATAGGGCGGATTTTTAGGATCAAAATTTTGAATATTAGATTAGAGTAAAAGGGTATAAAAATATACAACTTAGAGTGAAAATTAGTCCATAAAAATTATAATTCCTTAAAAGTCAAAACATAATGTCAAAATTAGGCTCATTATGGCCTAAAATAGAAAATAATGTTAATTTAGGATTCTGAAGTAAGTATAGTTAAATTAAGGCATACCCCAAAAAATCAAATCTATAAATATAAATAATGATTTTTTATATAAAATGAGAATTTTAACTTAATGTTCTATTGAGTTCTAATATTAAAATTTACTGTCATAAATTGCGTTAAATTGAAAATTAAGGTAAATTAAATATGTGTAAATTAAGGTTATTTAGGTCATACTCTAAAAATCCGCTCTATGCTAATATATTTCATTATTATGGTTAACATTTGTTGGCTATTATCAAAATAATTATGAATGCATGTTATCATTAATACAAAACTATAACTAATTATAACTAAATTTTGACTAAATTTAAACATATAACGCGACAATAAAAGTTATATCATTTGTAGCACAAAAATTCCTTACAATAAATAACAAATTTCTTTAAGACCAGTTATAAAACCGAATATAAAAAATTATTATTTATTAAATTTAAAATTAATTAATTTTATATCAAAGAAAGTGTGAAATATTTTAGTTTTTTTATTAATTAAACTTTGTATTAATTAAAATAAAATTACAAATTATTTCTTTTTTAAGTTGAATCACAACTTTTATTAAGAATAAAGATTGTAAAAAATTGTTATTTGAACTCATTAAATATAGACGATTTAATAAATAACTTTTTCAATTAATTTTAGTTCCTCTGGAATGTAAGGATAAAATTTGATAAGTTTGGTTAAACTAGATTTGAAATCGAATGTTTGTTTGATCTTATATTTATTCTCTGTCTCCACCAATAATGCATTTGTCTTAAAAAATTGAAAAAAATATTCAATAATTATACTTAAAAATATTCAATAAATTATTTATTGTTTATTAGACAAACTTTGGTTAAAATGTTGTAGACATCATCTGTCCATGCATTATCAGCTAACATATCAGCCAACAAATTCCCAAAATCAGTTCCTTTGTACCAATCAACTAATGCCTTATAACCTATATATTAAACAGATTTTTCGAAACTAAGAAATATAATTAATATTTTAATTTTCCGTAAAATAGATACCATCCAAAGTTGAATAGCAAACAAAAAAATCTGCAGTTCTTGGTAATATTACTGTAACCGGTTTCGATTGTATCGGACATGCGAGAAATTTGATAGTTTTTACGCCATAGTCATAATTTGCTAAAATTAAAAAATTCAAGTCAAATTAGGAAGCAATCAAAATAAAAGGTTTACCGCCACGACAACAGTTAAAGAAAAATAATTTTGGTTTGTTCTGCAAGTTTGGACAATTTTCGTTATTAAACAATTCAAGTATGTTATTGATCGGGACTGGAATCCTATCAAACCCATAAATTTCATTGTTCTCATTTCCATGAGTTATACTCAAAAATACAAAAGCATTATGATGAACCAATTCATCACTTTTCGAAATTTTATTCAAATGCTGGATAATATATTCTGCTTTTAAATTTTTCAACATAATCACTTCGAAATGTAACTGATAAAATATATTTCGAAATCGTTGAATCTCTCTATACGTGCCGACAGTGAAATAGTTTATCAAAAGGAAGCATATTCCACGTATTTTATTAACCATAGTATAACAATCTTCTGAGGGTTCGTAGGATATCGGTAGATAACGCTTTGGGTTCAAAGTATCGAGTTTATTGTATAAACCAAAACTAAATTGTTGAATGAATCCATCCTTTGGATGACATCTTTGTAAATCAATCATATCAATGCATGGCGGATACATTTTATATGCAATTTTGTCGTGACCAGTGAGGTGTAAGCATTGAATGAATATTTGAAACTCATTTTCGTTGTTCATGTTCACAAGTTTTGTGAAAATAAATTTTTTTAAACTTTCGTGATCAAACTTATGGAATAAAATATATTTAGTATAATTATAAATATTTCTACAAATATCTTTAAATAATATTGAGTCCTTACTTTATAACTGGATTTTTTATTTAACTCCTCATACTTTATATTAAATTCTTTCACAACAACTGGGTATAATCGATTCAAATTAATAAGATTACTCCATTTTTCTAAATTGTTTTCAATCATTTTAACTCTATCTGCACAATTGAACAATGCCTTACTATATGCATCTATTGATACTGGATTATCAATCGCTTTCTGATAATCGTCGAAGTTGAATAATTTCTGATATTTATCGAGAGCAATGCTTTTAATAATATTAATAGAATTCTCTTTAGGAGGGAAAGCAGCCCACAAATGTTTGTCATTTAATATTTGTTTACATGTTGGTCTTTGAGACGTGACTGTTGTAAGACATTTCAAGCTTATATCTTTGATTTTATTATAACTTTCAATTAGACTTTCTTCGATAATTATTTTGTCACTTTGGAAATGTAAAATATATCATATTATTTGCAATTAATTTGAATTTGAATGTAAAAAATAAAGATAACAAATTATTTTAGTAATAGTTAAACATACTTTTCAAAATCTAAATTAAATAACTCTTGCATAATTAGACCCAAACTATAAATATCTGACATTACGCTATATGTTCCAAAAAATGTTTCTGGTGCGCGATATTGACGGGTTCCTTTATTACTTGAATAAGATCGATCAATAAAATCGTAGTAACTAGACAAACCAAAATCGATTAATTTAACAAATCGTTTGTTGTCCCCTTTTACCAGCATTATATTCTCCGGTTTTAAATCTCTGTGTATTATTTGTGGATTTTGTGTGTGCAAATAATTGATACATTCTAACAGTTGAATTAATATTTCGCAGGCTAAACCAAATTTCTCGGAACTCATTGAATTTTTTGGTGTTTTATAAGTTAGAATTTTGATTGTATAATTCAAAGGCATTGAGCATAACTCTAATTGAATGTGAAGTAAAAGATTCTTTTCATCATTAAACAATAAATTAGACAATATAAGCCTATCATCAGTTGAGCCTATATAGTAATTTTCCTCAATCCAAGAGTTAATATATTTAACTACGTAATCATTATTAAGAGTTGAAAGAAATTCAACTTCTCTTGAAGTTCTATATTCATCATTTTCATTGAATGGTATTTTCTTAATTGCATAAATCTTTTCGTCTTTATTAGATCTTGCTTTAAATACTGATGAATACCGCCCTTCATCAATAGACCCTAATTCATGGAATTCGTCTTTATAACGACGTGGAAATTTAATACTAATAAATTTATTGAACAAAAAATTAATAATAATTTTTAAAAATTTATTTTTGCAAGTATCATGGACTTTTAGAAAATTATATTTATTAATAATTTTTTTGATTTCATGATTATTTTGGTTCTTTTATCATCCTTATTGTTTAATTCTATATATTATCAAAATCGAAAAATTTCATAAAACAGTAATTATTATATAACTAAATATATTGCCAATAAAACTCTACTTCATTTAAAAAAAAGATTATATTTTTTCTAAATGATAAGTTCATAAATTTACCATTATTGCAGTAAATTTTGCCTACAATGTGGTTTACAATAGGCAAAATTGGCAAAAAACCTATTAATAAGGTTTAAATTAGATAAATAAAAAATTTCTACAAATATTCTGATATTTGTTATTAATAGAGTAAAAATGAACTAAAATATGTGCAATAACAACATTATTTAAACCTTATTATTTAAAATATTAATGCACTCATACTTATACGGACCAGATTTTTTTTATAAAATGGATATCGGATTTAAGCTATATTATTTTGGCCTTCTGGCAAATAATTTTTAAAAATATTTTTTAAAAATATATTTTAAAGGTATGCTAATAAAACATCCTCTCAAAAAATAATTGTAAGTTATATAAGCGATATTTTTAGCAAAATTAAGGAGGTTCACAAAACCTCATATTTCTTAAATGACAAAAAACTATGAAATAAGTTACTTTTGAGAAAAATTTTTTTACAAAATTTGAAAATTGACTGTTCTATGTCCAGTTTTAGTCATGCACTGGGCATTAGATAGACACTGCTAAAACTGGAAAATCAAATCCAAAAATAGACATCTGATCAGCCTAATCATACTATCTTTTGCTAATATAATTCTTTTGATAAATATAGTTTCGCTATTATGATTGTTAGTTAATGATAACTTGATATTGTCTATATTTTATGAGTCAATGATAATTTGTTTGAGTTGTATTATCTTAATTTTAAAGTTTTAAAGGAATTTAGTTTCATAATACCAAAATTTTTAATCACCTAATTAGTGATGAGAATTAGCTCGAAAATAGTGTTGTATCGTTTTAATAATTTGTATTTTAATTGTATTTTGAATTTGATTTTTACTGTTATAATCATTTTGATTGTATTTTGATTTTAGTAAAAAATTAATTTTAATTTGATTTTGATTTTGCTTATTATCAAAATTATAATTTAAATTGTATTTTGATTTTGATTTTAGTTCAAATATAATTTTGATTTTTTATTTAAATTTTGATTTTCTGCTCAAAATCAAAACCAAAAATCAAAAATATTTGTTTTTTAATTTGATTTTGATTTTTTAATAAAAGTTTTATTTGAATTGTATTTTGATTGTATGTTGCAGTTTTAAAATCATTTTAAATGTATTTTAATTGTTCTTCAATAATATATTCTATTTTGATTGTATTTTTATTTTGATTAATCAAAATCAAAATTCAAAATATATTTTGATTTTTAATTCAATTTCAAAAAGTGATTCATCACTACTCGAAAACCTGAGATTTGCTGATCTAATAGCTTAGGTGATCTAATAAAAAATTTATAGTGTTGAGCTAATTAGTAATTGCTAAGCTTAAGAGCTGCAATTAGTTATTTTATAAATATTTTAACAAATTTTTAAATATAATATATCTTATTCTTAAAATTACAATAATATTATGATTCATTCGATTTATGCATTTTAAACATATTGCATTTGTATAATGCAACAATAAATTGAAAAATACATTAAAAAACACAGAAAGTTCAAAAATCTCAATATTCCGAGCTTGATTTGAGAAAAGAGCTGAATCATTTTAAGCTGAGCTGATAATTGCATATCTAAAACTCTAAAACACCAGCTAAATTTCAGCTAGAGTTTAAGCTATCCCTGCTACATCAGCTATGACACTCATCTTTAATTATTTTTAAGTTTTGAATATGTAACTACAAATTAAATAACTTTAATTTAATAACTAGTATTATATATATGATTGATTTGAAAATATGCTTTAAAAGCAAACAATAACTTACTTTAATGACATTGAATATATAGTTTCTTTGCTGATAAGTGGCTAATTGTAACCTATAAAATAAAATTGACAATTAGTAGGAGTATTATTCAGAGTTAACCAAATTTTATTCCATTTATCAATATTGAAAATATTCAAAATAAATTTTCGATGAGAGAAATGTTTATCATGATTTATTTTGTTTAAAACAACCAATATAAATTGACAGAGATTTAACTATTTAATCGGGAATTTAAACGCAAAAATTTAATAGAAATTTCTACTTAATTAAAAGTAGTTTTATTTTCCCGGTATTTCCCGGTTTTGGCACTTTAGTGAAATATTCCCGGATAGGCATGTAATCTGAAAAATGTGCCTATTTTTGCTATAATTATACAAATGTTGAAGTAAAAGTTTAGGGAATCAAAATTAGCAATTTTAAAACTAATAAAATATTTTGAATTATAACCATACTCTAAGAACAAATAAAGTTAAACATAATCTAATTCAAAGATGCGCTGTAATATAAAATTCAAAAATAACTTTTTTTCCCGGAATTATTCCCGGATTTGATACTTTTTTCATTCCTGTTTCCTTCCTGTTTAATCCAATTTAGTCCCGGAAAACTAACGATAGTAATAAGTTATTTCTACTAAATTACTTGCACTTAGATTTAAATACTTAATAATTTAATTCATTTTTTCGAACTATTTAATATTAAAACGCATTTTAGTTAAATATATCAACGTTATTATTTATCATTTTGTAAGATAAGAAAAGTAACATATGTTTTTACACTGCTATTAATGGTAATAAATGGGTCTTATAGTTAACAGATACAACTTTTTATTATAAAATATAGCACACATAGAAAAAATTTGTATGGCGATCAGGGTTTCCCAAAGGTGGGTCTAGCCCCAGTATACTCTCCTCCCCTAAAATTTAAAAAATGCATCTCCCCCTACCCAAAATTTTGAGATTTCAAGCACATAAAAATTTCAAAACTTGAAAACTTTTTTGTCATAAAGTAAAAAAATTGTCCATCAAATCCGATGAGTTTTTGGAACCCCATTAAATTTTCAAAAAATTATCGTTTAAATTTTTATGGGGGCGTGGAGTTTTTATGGAGTTTTTCATGGGGCGTGGTTTAGGCTTTCGTCTGGAAAATTTTTTAAAATTTTTTTAAAAAAAATTTTTAGGCGGAAAGCAAAAATATTGTTCGCTAAATCAGGAGAGTTTGACCCCCCCTTTAATTTTGAAAAACTTCGAAAGGACACCCCCTAGACCATCAGAGCTTGGTAAACCCTGATGGCGATTGTAAGATAAGCAATAATTTTAACTTAGAAATCAAAATAAATAATATTCAAAGAAAAAGAAAACTCTATTTATATAATATAGACTTTACGTTATTCAATTAAAATATTTTATTTATAATATTTTCAATTTAATAATTTTAACGCAATTAAATGCTATAAACAGTATGTATGCTATCATTAGTTTTTTACATTACTACTTTATTTAGTTATTTGTATAATAATTTACTTTAATAAACTTGAAATGAATTAACAAATTCAAATAAAATCTTTTGAATACCAAAGTTTTTTAAAATCTATAAATTTAATTTACAAATAATTTTAATAACTTACTTATATTTTATATTTCCATAAACACAATTGGACACACCTATAAATTTTACTTTCAAATTTTCTTATAAAAATGGCAACTAATATACCGTATTGTAAGTGAAAGAATAAAGAGATAAATATATAAATATATAAAGCATGTTATCAAAGTGTAAGGGCATTTCAGTGAAGATAACTGCGTTCAGATTAAAACTAAGTACATGTTCTCCTCAATTTAGTAATCGAAAATCTGTTAATTAACGCTTTATTTTAAATATTTTATGTTTCTCTTTTGTAAAAACTTCTTATAATTAACTTAATTAACCTTAACCTTTGAAAACTAATTAAAGAATATTAGGTCAGTAGAATTCTTGTGTGATAATACTTAATTTGAATTATCACACTCAATACAATGGATGATTCAACTGCTGAAATTTTATATCTAGAAACGCAGTCATATACTTATCTTAATATAATTTTGATTGTCCATTTAAAACGACAGACAACGAGGCGAGTATATTTATCTGACTACTTAAAGCAGATATAAGGATTTGACATTACACGTCCGTTCGTCTATCCGTTTATCACAGTATTATATTTACTAGCAATAAATCCCGCTATAGGCGGGAAATAGAGTAAAATAATTTTTTATAAATAATATTTTTTTAAAACAAACAATTCCGATTACAACACAAACGCTATCAGAACATTCCATAAGCAATACCCAATCCGATCCAAACCTGAAAAAAAGAACTAATTTCCTTACGAAACCGACCCACTTAGACCCCAATGCGACCCACCAGGACTCACCCTGAACAACCCGAAAACCCCGACGATTCTTCCAACACGACCACCCAGACCATTCCAACCAGACCACCCCAATCACCCTTTAAACCCTTCCACTGTCAACCCCGACCCACCCGACCACCCCGATCAACCCTACCACCCCGAATAACCCGAACAACCCGACCACCCCAACCCACCCGACCACCCTGAACACCTGAAGCCACCCGACCACCACTCCCATATAAAGGAGGAGCTTATAAATGGAACCACAAACAAACAAATTAAAAGATTTATATATTATGATTTTGGTGTCTTTTCTTAATATTTATTAATTGAGTTTACTGATATTTATATTTATTAAGCGTATTTACCATATCATTATATTTATTAACGGATTTTAAATATCAAATTTAATAATAAATAACTTAAAAAATTCCCTCCTATATTGTTGTATAGTTGAAAATTGAAAAAATTATTAAATTTAGTTTCAATCATTGTTTAAAATAATAACTTTTGACTAATTTAAAAGACATATTGAAAATAATTTCTACAGGAACTGCCATTAATGTTTTAACGAAATCTGCCACTAAATACTATTAATATTAAAAATCTACAAGCTATAGTGGCGTAAGCGAATGTTTAATAAAAGTAAATAATAACTAAATTGAAACAGTGACAAAAAAACTAAAATCTAAACATCAAAGTCAGAAATTATGACAGTAAAGGTCTCGTATCTTATTTAATCTAGACGTGCGTAATTGGGTGTTTTAAACAAAAATTTAAATCAAAATTTGTTTAACCAGTCAATGTTAAAGTAAAGAATGTTCGGGTTAAAGTTAACATTATGTTATGAGTTAAGACATTTATTTAACTTTTAACTTTTTTGAATCAGTTGTAATTTATAATTGATTCTTAATTATTTCAGATGATAATTAATATAAATTGTTTTGATGATACCCAGTTTGATAAGATGTTTTGAGAGCTGAATACTTCAATTTATTGGACAATAGAAAGATAATTTGTCTTACAGTCTTATTTGTTGCTTTTAAAAAAAGATGAAACTCCAATACCCAGACTGCTGCGTGTTATTGATGAGATTGACGATTCGAAGTCAAAAATAATTGCGATAACTATCACTGATATTCTTTATTTACGAATATTATTCGGATATTTAGAATTCTAATGGTTATTTGCGTTTATTATTGAGCTAATAATTAATTGGATGTTATATAGAAATTCAAAAGTTAGTTTTGTGCACAATTTTTATGATTGAATTAAATATCCAAGTAAATGTTTTTAAATTGATTTTATAAATTATAAAATAGAAAACATTCTATGATTTCGTCACTGTATTATCAATTGCGCACATTTACTTATACAAAGTAGAATTGTAAATTAGAATTGAAAATCGTTGGATTTCTAAAACCCGAACCTAACCGCAACTCGACAAATCTCAACCCGATCTGACCATTTATAAAAATATTTTTATAAATATACTAAAGTTAAAAATTAGTTAAATCTAAAATACATTAAAGATAATAAAAAATAGTTAAAAATAGGAATAATATTAAATAATTAATATTATTTAAGTTATTTAAAAATGTCCTGTTTTAAACTATGCTAAATTTTTAAAGGTTTATGCTAACTAAGTTTGTTTTGTTTTTTGGGTTTTCTTCTATATTATATATCTCTGTGTTGTTCAACATTATCTGTTCCTGTAATAGTTATTAATAGCTCTAATAAATACTGTAAATCATTCGTCTATGTCTTAACTTTGTCTTCGAGCATATCATTCTCTTGTTTCAATCTATTTATTTAAACCAAACTCTTCTGTTCTAACATTTTAGTCTTTTTTCTCGATCGTTTCACCGCTCAATTATTACGTTCACGTCTTTTCTTGTATTCCTCGCTATTCTTATCAAATACAATGCGATTCACGCGACCAAACATTTTATTATCTGATCCATGATTAGACTCTGAACCGAAATGCGATGACGACCAC
The DNA here is from genome assembly GCA_034698025.1 of Phthiracarus crinitus. Lineage (NCBI taxonomy): Eukaryota > Metazoa > Arthropoda > Arachnida > Sarcoptiformes > Phthiracaridae > Phthiracarus > Phthiracarus crinitus. Next base: position 244 of record JAQGAW010004753.1, on the reverse strand, counting down.
AGTTATTCAGTTTTAATGAGGACATACTCATTACTAGTTATCATATTTAATAACGTATTTATCTTAGTAATTTATTTATATTAAAGATATTATCAAACTTTTGACAATAATTCTCAAAAGTTTTGATATTTTCAAATAAAATTTCTTTATTCATTTTTAGTTTAGTTTGAATTATCAAACTTTTGTGATACGTTTCTGAAGAACTTCCGTTCTTCTCTCTTCAGTCACGTTATGAACAAAACTG
>JAQGAW010004752.1:0-10511 GCA_034698025.1 Phthiracarus crinitus | reverse complement strand
GCCAAAAATATTTAATACACAAAATTTTGACTATACAATTGAATTAACATAGAATATAACCCAAAGTGAGCTCATTAGTTATGTTCATACTCTTTCTTGTTTTAATATAATTGTTGTTACAAGATTATGTATTTAACAAAATATCACACCTCTAGTAATTACTAAAACAATTTCCAATAATTTCAAAATGCTATTTTCCCCTTTGATTTAACATTTACGGTATGGCAAGAATAGTTTAAGCGTAGGTGTGTGGCGCATAAAAAGCGATGCGCAAAATACAGGAAAGGCAGCAAAATATTTTTATCACAAAATATATTAATTAAAATTTTTTTTGGAAATACCACTGAAGTGTTAAGCTTATAATAATTTTTTTAAATAGAAGCTTTGCGATTAAATTGAAAAAAAATTATATAATTATATTTTTCAACAATTTGGGAAAATTACTTTAAATAAAAAAAATTTTAATAATAATAAAGTTATAATTTGCGAGTTTTATTGAAATTATAAATTTAATGGATAATTGTAATCAAATAATACAAATTGTTTATGCAATAATTTTATTTGAAATACACTGTATTTTAATATTTATACTGATTTTCCAGTAAAATAAAAAATTATAGTTTAATAAAAAAAATTACAAAATTAGTACATAATATCAAATTAATTAAATCGTTGTTTAAATTTCAAAAATATTTCATAAATGGGTCGTTAGCCCAACACGAATCCAAAAATTGGTACTCAAAAACCAATTGTCGCTTTGATAGTTCTATTAATCGTTTTTCATCGATCGATGAAACACTAGTTTCGCGATCGTTTATCAAACACTTTAATAGGTTAAACATTTCAATGGCTATATTACGGTCAAATATCCATAAGTCGTAATAAATATTCGGTTTGAATTTTGGATCATCTTCGAGTGAAATGATTTCCATGGCCCCATAAAGCATTATTAAATATATTGTTAACATATCTATGAAAGAACCATATTTAGCGTAATGCTCTAATTGTAACCCATAACTGAATATGTTATGAGGAATCGGTTCCAACAAAACGCTTTCATCGATTTCACCCAATTTTTCTTTCAATAGTATATCGTGTTTGCTTTCTGCCAGTTGCAACAAATTCATAAGATCCGAAATCATCTTTTTTTCCATTTCCGTTTCCGCTTTGTCTGCCAAGCTTTGGTAGAACTGCTGAAACTCTTTACCTAAAACATTATAGAAGTGTGATTCGCGAAACACCATATGCTTGCCGTTCGGTGATTCGCCAGTTAGAAACAGTTGGGTCACTGCTGGATGACTCATATACAACTGTTTCAAACCATTCAATGAGTTTAACATGCGGTCAGAAAGTTTTATCGTCGACATCTTATTATGAAAGGTTATTATTATAATTTAATTTAAAAAAATAATGTTTTATCTCTTCTTAAAAGAATGACGGAAATATGGCTTATAGATTCAGTACTATTAAAATTTTAATATTATCGTGAATTAAAATTAATATAAATCAAAATATATGTATAACCTATCAATATTTGAGAAATATCAAATGATAATAACAATATTTTAACATTGAATAACTTTTATTTAAATAATACTTAATGTTTAACATACCTTAATATTTAAAGAATATATAAATATAATTTTAAAGAAATATTTTAAAATATTAATTAATTCAATTGAAGTGAGAATGAAATGATGATTCTTATATACCCTTCAGCTTACTATCATAAATGTTTATTATTCGTAAGGAAACTTTTAAAAATGTGATTACTTTAACGTTTTATTATGAAAGCTTTATTAACAGTTTTATAACACATCAATATTAAAGATTTAGCTCTCTATAAGCGAGTATAAAAGTATAAGGATGTATGAAATTATTACAATTGACGTAAGAAATTAAATATGACCTCAGTCATACATACGCCACTTTTAATAAAATGCAATAAAAATGCATGAATATATTTTATCAATTTTATATAAATACTAGATTTTAAGCCCGACTTCTTTTTAATTCGAATAAAACCTGCAAATTTACACAATCCTAAAGCACCTTTCCAATAACTTCCCTACCGTCCCAACATCTCCCCAACCGACCCGTCCCCACATTTCCCCAACCGACCGGTCCCCACATCACCCTAACGACCCGTTCCCACAATACCCCAACCGACCTGTCCCCACATTTCCCCAACCGACCTGTCCCCACATCACCCTAACGACCTGTTCTCACATTTCCCAACCGACCCTTCCCCACATTTCCCCAGCCGACCCGTCCTTACATTTCCCCAACCGACACTTTTTCGGGACTTAAAACCATCAATAACGTTCGAGATTCGGAAGCAAAAAAAACTATTAAATCAGGGAACAAAATTTGAAAAGTATTTTTAGTTAAAAAGTTATAAAATAAGCTATAAGTTTTATCATTTAATTATTTGTGTGATTCTAAATTTTAAATTTTTAGATTTAGACTCTGGTTGAATTAATATTTTTATAAATTTTTTTGAAAACTTTTACTTTTTTATTCAAGAAAAACTAGTGAAACTTTAAAAATCGGGAAAATTTTCAATTATTAAGTAAATTTCGGGTAAAAATCGGGAATATTTTATATATTTCAAACTTCGGGAAAATCAAGACAATAAAAACTATATAAAAATGCTCCTTTAATTGTTTTTTTTTCATATAATAATAACTTTCCGATGATTGCAACAAAATTTGATTTGGGATTTTCCCGAAAAATTGAAGCCCTAGTTATCCCCCTTTCATACAATCCTCTGTTTATTAACAACACATACTTGATGTTACTTTTGGTCTAACCACCTGCTAACTTTAACATAGATATGTGTGTAACAATATACCATTTACAATGCATTCATGTTTTCCACAACAAATAAAATAGGAATTTGATCGGTTTTTAAACCCCTAAACCACCCATAAATTAATATTTAAACAAGAACGACACGTTATCAAAGAGCTCACTATTTGGTTATATAGCTCCTATTATCAAAAGACTCTTATCATTAAAATCCCTTAATTAATATAAAGAGAAGGAAAAATCCTTTTATTAACTTAAAGGCTGCGGACACACAGACTGATACACATGGACAAAAACAAAACATAATCCCCCTTTTTAAAAAAGAGTGAGCTAAAAAAATTCATTATTTTTGACTAGTCAATCAAATTTCTACAAATTTCCAGCATACAGTATACCTCTAACTATTACCGTTTGTCAAGAATATCTGTATAGAAAGACAGCCTTAACAGATTAAATGTAACTACACAACACTAATCAAATCAAAAGCAAAAATTTTAAGTTTACAATGCCTTACCCTAAGAAAATTTGAAATACTAGAGACCCACATCCCAATTCTTTTATTTCCGGCACCCTCATTTATTTCCCGAGCCCTCATTTATTTCTAGAGCCCACATTACTTTCCAGAGCCCGCATTACTTTACCGAACCCGCATATTTCCCGAGAAACCCGCGGTAAAAAGTGATTGCTGCCCACATCTAAAAACTTTTAGAGAATTTCATTATGTTTTGTCAACTGTAACTGTAATGTAGAAATAACACTGATACCGCATATAAAATAACAAAACAACATAACTATACCATAACATAACTGCTTGCGTATAAATATTGGAAACGCGTATTATCGCAAATCTTACGTTGCGTTATTTTAACAAAATTTACTTTACTTATTTTAATAATAAATTAAAATTATTTATATAAACCCAAAAAGAAACATATATTTTAATGTAAAGTAATATACATTTTTATTAAAGCTTCCGGCGGTGCGGTTACGGTTCGTATTTATAAGTTTTTTGCGGTTAAAAATTTTTAGATATAAACCACGGTTAAACCGCCAAACCGCCAATAAGTTTTTATAAGACATTTCTAAACTATATTTTTATAAAAGTTACTAAAAATGCTAAATAATGATTGAAAGCATTATATTTATACATTTTATTAATAAATACATATGATTAATACTAAATAAACTAATTTTAAATCGTTTGTTGTAAGTTATCAGCTATCGAAGCATAGCATCAATATTTATTGAATTCAATATTCTTAATAAAATAAATATATTACGCTAAATATTAATCAAATTGACAAAAATAAAGACGATTTGATAGTGAATAGAGGGTTAAACGATAAATTTAATGAGTTCTAAGTATTAAGCGGTTTGGCGATTTTGCGGTTTAAACCGCGGTTTTTAGCGGTTTTAAATAAAAGTTGTTGGCGGTTTGCGATTTTTAAAAATTGATTTGGCGGTTCGGTGCGGTTTAAAAAATTTAGAACCGCCGGAAGCTTTAATATACATACTCAGCCAACTACTAGTCATAGAATGATCCACTTATTTACATAATTTTTAAATATTAATTAAAGAATTAATTAACCCGCTAAACTGGAGCACAACTAACCATGAAAAAGGAACAAATAAAATTTAAATAATTTTTTAATATTTGAAAATTTGTTAGACTTATCTTCAGCTGTATTTACTTTCTGGAGGTCGCGATCAATATAGTGGCGAAAGGTTTCATTTTGGGTCCATTCGCTTATCTCAAAGAGCCGTGGAATCGATTTGACTTTTTAGTGATTTTTGGAATTTTAGAATTTATTATTATATTCATAATGTATTTATTGTTTGGACAAATGATTCTCATTGATTTAAGAGCGTTACGAACTCTACGCGCTTTAAGAACGCTTGCTTTTTATAATGGTATTCATAAAGAGCATCAATTACTTGATTACTACTTGAATTTTATTTTATTAAAAATTATGAAATATTTTTGAAATTTACAGGAATAAAAGTCATATTTCAATCGGTTATAGCTTCATATGAAAATCTTAAATCAGTTATTAGTTTCAGTTTAATTACAATATCAATTGTAGCCATAGTAACACTTCATCTATATATGGGAATATTATCGCAAAAGTGTATTCTAATACCAAATGAAACAATTGTGTGGAATAGTGTCGAATGGCATGAATGGCATAGAAATAAGTCTAATTGGTATTTGGTTGAACAGCAACCATATTTATGTGGAAATCATTCGCAGTAAGTTCTTTGAAAGCACTACAAAATAGTGTTTTAAGTGAAGTTTTAATGTTTAATCAAAGTAGATAAATAGATAAATGATTATTGCATTTAAAAGTTATATTTAAATTTTCTAGAGATTGTCCGAACGCTAACTATTCGTGTCAACGAGGGTTTGGCAAAAATCCTAATTATGGGTACACTAACTTCGATACATTCCTATGGGCTATGGTTTCAAGTTTGCGATTATTTCTAAGAGATCAGTGGTATATTCTTTTTGAAATGATAGTCCGCGTAACTGGCGGTTGGAATCTAGTCTTATTTGCTGCTGTGATATATTTTGGTTCTTTTATACTTAAAAATTTATTTATAACTATTTTGGTGATTATGTACCATAAGCTAAAAATGAACTCTAAAAAACAAAAAATTGGTGATGATATTAACAGAAAACTGTTTTCTGCTAAACTGATCGATAAAACTGAAATGGAAGAAAACAAAATTGATTCCGAAGACAATAATAAATTGGAAACTGAAACTAAAAGCACGCAAACAGAAACATTGATTCACGAAAACAACACACAAATTGAAGATTTAGAGATCGATAACATTGATGGTAACGTTGTTTTGCATTATGTACTAATTTATCGATTACTCGATTACATCTAAACTATACTTTATATTTTACATTAGATTCTACAGAGAAATTCGCAAAAACTATTGTTTTCCATCCATATTTTGAACCGTTTATAATGATTTGCATTGTATTAAACACAGTATTGACGGCAAGATATAGCAACGATATGTTAAATGCAAACATTCGAAATTCAAATTATGTATGATTTAATATCGTATTAAACTCATATTTAATCTAATTATAAACATAATTCTAAGCAAATATAATTTTATTATCATGTTTTTATCAATTAATTAATCTCTCAATTAGATATTCACCGCTATATACTCGACCGAAATCATACTAAAATTAATAGCCTTAAGTCCAAAACTTTATTTTCGCAACAGTTTCAATGTATTTGAGTTCATTATTATTACGCAATCAATTATCGCATTAGCAATGGATTTAACGGGTTTTTCTCATATCTTCTCCCCATATCTTTATTTTCGATTTGTGAGCAAATTAAATCTTTATTGGAATATTTAAAACTATAATTTACCAAATTTTTAATATAAAACTCCCAATAGTATCGTGTTTTTAAACTGACAAATACACGCACACAACTAACTATGTTCTTCACGATTATTCGGAAAACGGCGTGTAATATCACGAAATTGACAATTATTTTGATTGTTTTGGTTTTGATGTTTAGCGTAATTGGTATGAGTTTGTTTGGCAAAGATTATACGATAGAAAAGTAAGCAAAAAGTTTGATAAAAAAACAAAATTAAACAACAGCTTTATAATGAGCATTAAACTTGAGTACATGTTTTAGTAACTCAGAGACACAAACAGACTGTTAAAAATGAACTAAAAAGTATTTTCGAGTTAAGTAAATACAGTACACATTAGTTGTACAAAATTTCCCTCTTGGGCTAAAGAGGAAAAAATTTCAGAGAATCTTTAAAAATCATCTGTTTTGATATATATCCTGGGAATATCATTATTTCAATGGGAATGCCATTATTTTATGTAAATTCTTTTTACCCCTTTTTACCATCTATTGTACCCCTTTTAATAATATTCTTTTCATTGGGAATATTTCTCTTTTTGTGAAACTTTAAAGATCTTTTCTGAGAAAGTTTCTCAAGTTTCGTTGTAAAGTTTTTCCTTGACAACTATAATACAATTTATAAGATAAGCAAATAATATATCAAATTAATAATACCACTAATACTGTTTGATAGTTTCAATGGTGAAATGCCTCGATGGATATTCACAGACATTATGCACTCATTTATGACAGTATTTCGCATAGTCTGTGGCGAATCGATCGAATTGATGTGGGATTGTATGCGCGTTTCTGGTCATACATGTATCATATACTTTCCTGTGATCATATTTGTTTGCAGTCTAGTAATTGTGAATTTATATATCGCTATACTTTTTTCCGCTTACTATGATATAAAATCCAGTCCACAGAATGCAAATGACGAACAAAGAAAAAATTGTTTCAATTTATTTTCTGGTTGTTTGAAATTAAAGATATTTCAATCGTTGTTTTCAAAAAATGTAAACATTTTAATTTTAAAATACTGTACCATAATATCCGATTTAAAAATTAACGATTAATATTATGAGTATATTTTTACCAATAGGTGAGGCCTAATGAAACGGTAAATAGTGTGGCATATCAGGCACCAGAAACTAATGTCGAAATCTGTGAATTAAATGATGAAATTAGAAATTCGCACATTAATGATAATGAGGATTACTGTAGTGTTAGTGGAAAACAAAATCCGCGAATATCTTCAATTAAAAGAGAATCTTTTTCAAATCAGTCGAATTGGGATAACATTAGATTTTGGTGTAATTGGATTGTTTCGCACAATCACTTTGGAATATTAACGGTTGCTATAATCATATTAAATTGTATTGCACTGGTATGTATTGATACGCTACGCTGATTCTTAGTTATTAATGTTTTAAGTTTCATAAATTTATAACTCAAAAAAAATTAGAAAATATTAGCACAAAACGTTTATATTATATTTTATACAGATCTTCGAATGTAATGACAATATTAAAATCTATTCCGAATATACCCACTACTTATTTACAATAATTTTCATGATCGAAATGCTTCTAAAATTGTTTGCATTTGGCATTAAAAAGTATTACACAAACGGCTGGTGTGTTATGGAATTTATTATTCTCATGGTATTAACAATTTTCATTAATTATAACAAACTTTTTCATAAATATATGATTTTCAAAATCTAATACAATTTTTAAGGGCTCAATGATATATTCGATAGAATTATTATGGCTTACGAATTATAAAGTGAAAATATTAAACACTATTCGTGTTCTCCGTATTTTCTCATTGATTAACATTTTCTCGAACTTCAAGAGATTTAATAGTTTTCGGGTATTATATTATAGATTAATAATAATATTTATATTATTCATATTATTTAAATTTATAATCTAAAAGGTAATCGTGAATACATTTAAAACATCGATTGTATCGACATTTAGAGTAATATTTGTTATAATAATGTTTTGGTTACCATTCGCTATACTTGGCGTCCAATTGTTTAACGATAAGTTTTCCCATTGCATTGACGCGCAATCAAAACAAAAGTTAAGTCCATCGATAGTATTATCAAGAAAGAAGTGTATATTTGAGAATAACTATGCGAACGGAACGCGTATTATAACGCATTGGCATAGACCTATGGTTAACTTTGATTACGTGTTCGTCGCATATCTCGCACTGTTTCAGACCGTAAGTAAACAAAAACACAATAATGATTAACGAATTGATTTTATTGTTAACTATTAAATTCGTTTTGTTTTACAAAAAATTAGGCAACATTTAACGGTTGGGTTGATATCATATACAACGCTATCGATTCACGAGACAATTATTATATAAGAAATGATTTTATGAATTTACTTCAACCATCGCTCGATTATAATATATACGCATTTTTATTTTTCGTGATTTTTATTATTTTTGGATCATTTTATGCAATCAATATGTTTGTAATCGCTATAATCGATAATTACAATAATCAAACCAAATTAGTAGAAACGTTTCGTGAACTAAACAATACTGAATCGGAAACAAAATACAATAACGCTATGAAAATATTAGCAGCAAAATCACCGGTGAAAGCATTTAATGTACACAAACCATCGGTAATCATAATTGACTTTTAAATTTAAAATCCTTACACCCTTTTGTTTTGCAGTTTAGAGCTATGTCTATAATATTTGACATTATTTCAAACAAAGCATTTGATAAATTCATGATTTGCATGATTGGGTTTAATATGATTGTATTAGCGATGGATGATTACGAACAAACAGAAACGCATAGATTTATGGTTGAAAACCTGATACTATTCTTCGACGTTCTGTTTGCTGTTGAGTTTATACTCAAAATAATAGCACTTCGTTCACATTATTTCAAACAACCGTGGAATGTGTTTGACTTTATTGTGCTGATTATGACGTTTTTCGGTAAAAAAAACATTGCTTTAAATATTTAATTTTAATCCATTTTAACGATTACAGACCACTTACTAAAAACATTTTTCAATAAACATTTATTGTTCATTTCTCCATCGATACTACGTGTTACTCGTTTCGCCAAAATTGTTCACGTGTTTTATGGCTCAAAAAGCGCTCGTGGTTTACGAACAATACTGATCACATTAAGAAACAGTTTCATCAAAATTATTCACATTTGTTTGCTTTTATTTATGGTTATGTTTGTGTACGCAATATTTGGAATGACTTTCTTCAAGAATAATAGATATTATGACGCAATCGATCATACATTTAATTTTGAAAGTTTTTACGGCTCAATATTGGTTTTATTTGAATTGCCAGTCACTGCCGGTTGGGATTCAGTATTTGAGATTTACCAGTATTGTGATGTCGATTGCGGTGATCCGAGTGGTTATGTATTCGTAGCACTCATTTACTTTGTTTCGTATTCAATAATTCGATATTATGTTATTCTTAATATGTATTTCGCAGTTATTTTCGAAAGTTATATTAAAGCGTTTGAAGACGTATACAACACTATTACTGATAAAGATTTTCATATGTTTGACGAAAATTGGCAAAAGTTTGACACAAACGCCACTCAATTTATTCCGTTAAGTTCATTGTCTGATTTCGCTGATACCCTCGAAGAACCCCTTAGATTACCGAAACCGAATAAATATAGACTTATATTAATGGATATTCCGATACGCAGTGACGACAAGTGTTATTATATGGATATTCTTAAGGCGATAACAAAATATTATTTTATGAGTAAACGCTTTAATAATGGAAATCAAAATGAGGATAATCTAAATATAGTTGACAACATTGAATTGAAGAGTAGCAGCACTACTATGACGAGACAACGAGAAAACTATTGCGCGTCTGTTATACAAAATGCGTGGAAACATTTTGCTGATAAGAAAAAATAAATTAAAATTTTAATTTAATGCAACACATGTTTATCTACTGTATTGTAATAATAACTGAAATTAAGCTAATAATAAACAGTGAATTAAAACAGGATTTATCACAATACTAAAATATTAAAATCAATTAAGTCCTTGAGTATTGTTTGCATAATTTGCATACCGTTTTACCTTGCCGTCAAGGACCGTTCCTTATAAGTCAAGTTGCTCAAGGGGGAGGTCCTTATGACTCAGGTTATAAGGACCCCGGGTTGGAGACCATTTTGAAACATGACATTCTGCGTTATAAGGACCTGTCCGTATAACGTAGATTCCCACCATAGAAAATATAGACCGGTCCGTATAACATAGATTTTCACCATACA
>JAQGAW010004751.1:0-10512 GCA_034698025.1 Phthiracarus crinitus | reverse complement strand
TTATTTAATTTTCACTAATTTGAGTTTTACTGTGCTTAATATCTCTATTTTAATATGAGATGTTGCTATTTTATACAATCGTTAATTAACGATTTTCACTTCCCTAGTGATTATATGCACTGTAAGATTCATAAACTAGTTTGAATAACTTACGTGAAACAAAACTTAGGAACAGAATTTGATAATGAACTTGACTCGAAAAAACATTAGTTTATTATGAGCTAAATAATCCTCAATAAATTGAAGTGATTAACTTTATTGGTATTTAATTCCCAACTAATACTTTAATGCGTATAATAAAAAATGTTAATTAAATGTTTTATAACAATGTGAAACATTGTGTTAAAAGGAATGTTCACTCGTCAAAACTTGAAGTGTGTTCAACACAAGCATAATGTTTTTACGCAGCACTTATCTATCATAGAAAAACACTAAAAAAATACTGTTATTATTAATGAACGAAATTCCTTTATAAAAAACTAGCAAAATTATGAAGGATATCGAAGCGTGAAATAGCTGTTTAGGGATCCAACACATCATTTATTATTTTTAATATATTTAAGTTATTTGTAGACAAAAACTTTAAACAATATTCTATCATATTTTGAAGTTTGATTAGTTTTATCACTGTCTGAATAATAATTATTTTGCATTTTATTAAATCATAGGCAGTTATTTAGGAAATATTTCGTCCAGCACTCTGGACCATCAATCCTAACTGAATATAGTCTGTTTTTCTCACAAACTTGGCTAAAAAACAGAATATATTCAATTAGGATTGATAAGGTCCAGAAATATTTCCTAAATAATTGTCTATGATATAATAAAATGCAAAATAAATATTCTTTCAATCAGAATTGTAAAACATAATAAATTGAATATAGTTTTATAATTTTCTATATTTCTACTCTGTATGCTAATAGTTTATTTAATGGAAAAAGATATATTTTCAAATAAAATTTAGATAAACATTCTTTTAGCTTTACTTAATTTTAAAATTTATCATATGTGGCAAAATTTTTAAAAAATCATCTTAATTATCCAGATTGTCATTAATGTTTCAATGATAACCACGTTTTTTCAGATTACCTTTTATTACAAAGAACCATTTTTTATAAAATTAAACTAATTATAAACAACGAGAAAATTATATAACGAATTTTAATGATGATCTTATGATCATTAGTGGAAAGAAATCCTTTAACATAATTTTCAACTCTAACGAAATTGAATCTTATATTACCATCGATAAATCTAAACTTGAAAATAATGCTTACAATTAATATATTTTTAATTTACAATTAATTGGCAATAAATGTGATAGATTTGAGCAGACATAAAACGTCGACTAATTATAGCGAAGAATAATGAAATTTTCAATAACTGCCAAATTAAATCTTGAATGAGTAGATAAATCTTTTGCTATCGTGCGTTGAAATACAGTTAGAAAAATATCATTGAAAATAAATAAATAAATGTTCAAAACTTTTTTATTTTAAGTTGTTTTTGTGAAATTATTATCAAAACGACAAATATAATATTAGATTAAACTGAATAACAATTCTTAAAAATATAACATCAAATTTAAAGTACGGTAATAATAATTTTTTTAATATAATTCCTTTCTTTATGAGATATTAATATATACATTTTAACACAAATGTTAACAAATACTTAATTCTGTAAAACTAAAAAATCATTAATAATAATTCTCAGTTGAGAATCATTTTATGACAGTTCCAACAATTGGTTATGAAAATTATTATTAGATAAGAATACTTATTAATAAAAACATTGGCAGAACGCCTTACGTTTAAATTCACTTGTGTCCGATAAAACTTTATATGAATTTAAAAAGTATATTTCTTAGGATAACATAATATAAACGCATTCACGTGAAAAACACAATTCCAATTGGTATATCGATAACATGAGCCAACTTCGACTAATATCCTATTGAAAGCAGACCATAGCACAGCAACACAAAATTTCGGCACAGCAGCACAAAGTCTGACAGCAAACGGTCAGTATTAGTCCCAAATAAAACGGATCACTACTCGCTGTGCGCTCATTATAACGATCGCTGTTATTATTAATTCTATGAATTCTGTTACCAGAGTTACTATACTCACAATTACCTCTACAAAACATGGTAATAATATCATCGGATAGATGTGGCAGATGAGTATTAAGAGGATGTGTTGGTTGAGATGCGATCACATTATTGTAATAATAATTGTGTGGCGAATATATTGTATAAATTGAATTTTGCGAAATGGCTTCGGCATAACTCGGTGGCGGGTCTGTGTGACGAATATCGTTTCGATCGCTTACTGACATAATTGGTTTTTTGGTCCCCGTTTTTTTAATCTTAATGTAAATAATAATAAATTTTCTTTTGCCCCGCTTTTGCTTTGATCGGTTCGCTTTGAGCACAGCTCACAGATTTAATTAAGCCTTATCTTCCTATTATTTATGGCCGAAATACCTGGTGTGTGCGCTCTTAATTAATTAATGTTATCTGAAAAATAATTAAAGATAAATAAATAGTAATCATTCTTTTATTATCTTATTTTCCGAATAATTTTTCATCGCGTATACCACATATATATCATTATTTTATCGGACTCTCACCAACTCTTGGCTAAACTATAGTGCAGCATAAGAATCAAATTAAAAACTTTTTCGCCTCAAATTTCATATAAAAATATCATTGGTATTTGATTAAAAAAACTAGAAAAGCATGCTTTTGTTTATAAATTGACTGTTTAGGAATAATGTGGAATTCTTTTAAGCAAACAAAACCTAACTTTATTTTATAAATTATTACTCTAATAATATTTTAATAAAAATTTGATAATACCTTAAAAATATAAAAGTTCGGTATAAAATCTGTTGAGTTTTAATAAAAACGTTACCTCTATTAACTTAATTTTATTTTATACAACAAAAAATTCACATTCACAGTGAAATAAACTGATGCATAGTCAGACACTTGAATGTTTCGATTGCTTTACAGCAATCACTATCAATGGCTTAATTGGGAAAAGAAGACTTTAATCATAAACAAATACCTCCTAGTATTACAAATATAATATGTAATATTCTAATATTATATACATTAAACTTATTTTAAAATATTTTAGACATATTTAAGAGTTTACAGAAAATTTTATCACTAAAAACTTTAGACTTGTGACTTTAAACAACAAACTGCGATAATTTGAAAATAGTGGAAACAGCGCATCATTTTAAAATGATTTTTTATAAAGAAATGAAACACAGTTATAGTAATTATACTGTATAGAAATGTCAGATTGATTATTAAAGTTGGCTTAAGACGACCATTTAGAAGATGAGACATACACATACGCTGACGTGTGCAACCTATAATATAGTAGTATTAAAAACTTTATTATTCGTTTTTCTATTCGCTTTCTTTTATTGAGCCAACTTTTTTTTATCTCTTATATCTTATACACCCGTACTTCAAAATGCATTAAATGTTGCAAAATGACTAAACATGCGTGAATCTGATCAATCTTACTCAAAACATTCTAATTGAGTAATGGGTAACGTAAATCCATTTAATTTGTTTTTGAAATAAAATTCTTTAAACTTTAATTATTTTTTATTAATCCACAGTTAAATATATGCAATAATTGCTATATATTTAAGAATTAGTATTGATTTTTGTGTCCGAAAGATTTTACATATTTGGTATTCTATACAAAATCTGACATTTGTCTCATGACAACTGATTTACCCAAACCCTGAGGGTTTTAAAATTTTGCATAATTCACCGGAAAAATATAATATTTTTAAAATTCTTAATCATTCCGTTAAAAAATACGATAACTTATTAACCGATTAATATTTTTCTTCTGATTTATTTTGGCAGCTTTTCGTTTTATTTTATATTTGATTTAAATTCAATACATGCCGGAATTTGTGAGTAATATTAGTTAAGCAATAATTGCATTTACAATGCTTCTACAGTATAAATTTAAAATAACGCGTATAAATTTAAAATAACGCGTATTAGTAAATTCATAAAATAATAGCAACTTAGTAATTAACCACTTTTCCTATTATTAATTAAGCAGACTAATAATAATTAAATTTTTGAATCCTGGGGAACATAATGTCAAGGGTAGACGTCGACATTCATTAAATATAGATTGAAAAATAATTGTAACTCATAGACGCTTGTTATGTTTGTCGGGCCGAATCAGACTAGGGCCGGGCCGATGTCGGGCTCGGGCCTAAAAAATTTAGCTAATTGGGAGTCTAGACTAGCTCTTAGCTAAATAATAAAAAATACTGAGACCGATGGGTCTTGTTTTTTCTGATTTTATTATTGAATTTATTTCTTTAAATTTTTAAAGTAAACAAAAATGAAAAATGAAACATTCAAATCTAATAAGTTTTTAATTAATATTAAAAGATAAAAAAAACTAAATTAACATAAATATTATAAAGGTTAAATAAAGATATTAAAATTAACAAAGTTAAATTATTGTTAGCGTAATTTATTGGATCGGAGTTAGCTTTTGCTTTTTCAAAATAATCGACCGAATCCGGTCATAAACTTTAGGGTTTTAGTTAGGTTTAGCCCGAATTAAACATAGGAATTTGTTTTCTCCGCATATGTTGATGAATTATTTTATTGGTATTTAATAAAAATTTTCAAATTTGCAAAATCATTATATAAATTTAAATAAAGAACTGACTCGTGAATATGGAAAAATTTTGAAAACCAAATTAGTTTTATTTGCGAAACTGTAAACATAGTCAATTCTTAATCCCACGAGTTTTTTACGCGCCAGCGTTTTTAAGACCCTATATATTCCGAGCTCCACCCAAAAAACATTCAGTCCCGGACGCGTTTGATTATTATTATCGATAAAATTAATAATTTTGAAATAAATAAAAAAGCAGATACATTTTGCGATTTCTCTAATAACGTGTGATTGAAGTGCGGATAAAGTAGGACCACAAGTAACCAACGATGTCTTCGAACAAAAAACACAAACTTAAGTAACAGTGAAACACAGACTGTCCTCACAAAAACGAAACATAACGGCGCCATAAAAAATTAGTATTTTAGATTAAATGCTGGTATTACATGATTCTAATGGTTTAAAGTGATTTTCAAAGATTATTTGGAATTAAAATTTATTCGTGCAAAACACGTTTCCATTTAATTGTATAAAAATCTTTCTAATCTGAACACTCTATCAGTATTTGGTCGTTTAAAATACATATTTCATATTCGAATGTATAGAGAAATAAATTTCATGTTTTGAAGCGAAACCAAAACGAATAAATAAAAGGATTTTGGATTTCATGACATAAACTAATTTTATATAAGTTTAAATATTAACTGCAAGTGTTAGCTAATCTCTTAAGTAAAGCAAATCAGTGAAAATAAAAACTTTCCTTAAATATATAAGAAAAAAGTTGCTATAAATAATACAAAAGAAAAAATAAGTGAAATTTAAAAGTACTGTACTCACCAGAAACGGTTCAATTGATCGATAAAACATTTTCTTTACAAACCGATTGCATATAAACGTGTTTTATTCGCAAGGATACGAATTCTAATTTTGGTTATTCGTACTCAAAGTTAAAAGTTAAGTTAAGCGTCGCATCTTAACCGTAAAAAATACGATTATTGAATGTTTCAAACTCTATTTGTCGTTCACGTAATCTCTTTGACATTGAGGGGTAACTTATTATGAAAATGATGCCGAGTTTTGTTTGGCTAAAGGATAATGTCATTCATAGCTGTCTTCTTTCAGTGTATGAGAGATGTTCAATGCCAGGTATTAATTTTTACATTTATAATGTATTTTATCGAAAAAATATATTCCGTCCTTAAACGAAAATGTTCTGCTAATTTTCTTTTTATTATTTCCCGAATTAATGATAAATCAAAAGTTTTTGTTGTATTTGAATGGCTCGGAGTGTGTGTGCTATTCATTATCAACGCAATGAATATGATTAAATTACCTCTTTATTTGTTTCTGTTTAGTGAATTAATCAATTTATTTATTGACATATTCAATATTGTTTAAGTTTGTTTATGTGTAAACGTTTAGTGATTGACAGAATAGGAGGGGATTGTAACCTATTTTGATTTAGTTTACATTTTTCCACATTAAAAATATTTAATGGTATTTAGAAATGATGATTATAACTAAAAATAGATATTTGATTTGAGATTTTAATATAATAAATTTTTCTGATAAAATTCTGTGGATTTAATTGCTATCATAAAGTGAATTAATTAGAAAAAAAGTAAATACTTGGTTAGAAAACTTTACCGAAAATGAAGAGAAGGGTTAGAGAAGGGTTTGCATTGCTTAGAGAAGGGTTTGCTTTCAGAAATTTTTAAACGACATTTAGGATTTAGTTTCGAATTTAATCAATTTAATCTATAACTTCTACCGATTTAAATATTTTGTTTAAAAATTCTTTCTCATTATAACTCATAATTTGGAAATTGTTAGTTCTCTTTAAACTCTTTGAATTTGTGAGAAAATTTATCAATTTTTTAGATAGAATTTAAATCATTAGAAATAAATAAAATTATTAGCTCTTTAAAAATCTTTAATATAAAGCTTACTCTTTAACTGTTAGCGAAACTTATGTTTAAATTTATTTTACTGGAATTGATCATAACTTGAAATAAATAAATTAATAACTTTGCACATTATATCATAGCTAAAACTGAAGATGAAAAGTTTGAGAATTAAACTTTAAAAAGGGATTAATTCCAAACACAGTCCAGAAAGTAAAACTTTTATATTCATAAGATAATTTCTGGCAAAACATAACGGATTAATTCTGTTAAAGTTATAAATGGTAACTGCTTTGGTTTATATTTCGGAAATTTTTTTAACAAATCGTTAAACGCTTTAATTATTATATTCATGGCGTGTTAATTCAAATATCACTCTTAAAGAAGCAAACAAATCTTCTGGCATATAATGAAAAGCGAAAAAACACGGAATCGCTTTGTAATTTAAAATAAACGTTTATTTAAACAATTAAAGTAACCGTAAATAACAATTTCCTACGAGAAAACATAGATTATGGCAATAAACAGATAAAATGATAATTATAAATATAGATTTAAATTCAAACATTACATATCCTTCAAACATTTAGCGTTTTTCATACTATATGTGGGAACTACAGTATTACGCAAATATATTACTAAATCATAAATGGATGAAATAACAAAAACTATAGAATAATCGAAAAATATAGAATAAATAAAAATATCACATTTACTCTCGGATTAAATTTAATATTAGTTTGAACGCCATTATTATAAATAATGATTGTTTTCTCGTCGGTGCTTATAATTCGTTGAGAAATAGCTGGAAATTGGATGCTAATCGGATACATATACAGATTTAGATTCGTTACGTTATACTCGACAACCGAAAACTGTCTCTGAATCGACGAAAATCCTTCAGCAGTGGCTTGTATTACGTAATCTCCGGGCAAAAGGATTCTCCAGTATTCACCTCTCGCTGAAGAATAGAACTTAGCGTTCCTTCCGAGTATTATCAGTTTTGCGCCAGCAATCGGTACACCATTTTGATCCCTAATTAAACCTCGAACTCCGCGATGAACTTGCATTAAATAAGTGAGTAGCGATTGCTTGTTTTGGGTCCACAGTCGCGACAGTTGACCCTTTGGGGGAAATTTGCAACACGAAACTTCTAATGTTATTTCCATACATCCGGCGTACATATAGTTATAATCTTGCATTCCTCCTATCATTTTGAATTAAATTCAATAGTTTTAGTGAACAAAAATATGCATTTATTAAGTTATTCGTTAAGCACTTTTGATGCACAAACATACTGTACGCATAAAAATAATTATCTATTAATTGTCTACATTTCGATCTCTAAGGTAAATGAATGCTAACTTATTCTTGAGATGTTATAAACTTGGTGTTATAAAAATTATTCAAATTTTTTCCGTTAAATTTAATTACTAAAAATAACTTTAATTTTGATTTTAATGTTAAATTTTGTGAAACAATCAATGAAACATTATTGTAACGATTGGAAAAACTACCATACTTTTATACAGTATTAAGGGTGAAACTTCTTTTTAATATACCTTTTAATTCATACCATTGCGCGCCATTTACGATACCATTTTTAAATTTAAACCCATCGTCGCAAAAGTTAGGCGTTTTCATAGTTAGATGTTTCTCGGCGTACACGGAAGCTAAGTGTCTAAAAACGTCGTCGTCTGGCGTTTTTGATAAACGAGTTTTGCCGCTGGGATTGCTATCGAAAGGATAATTGGCCACAACTGTTCCGCCGTGAAGATTAGCTGACAATACGAATGGTGTGCTATGAATCCATTTGCGAACCGCTTTTGTTTCTTGCTGTTCCACGCGAGCAATATTTGGGTGAAAAAAATCAGGAAAATTGCGATTTAAGTCAACTTTCGCGGCGTTATATCTAAATATTTTGTAAACAGTTGTTCAGTAAAAATTTTGCAATTAAAAGATAAAAAGTTGGAATTTATTTTTAGTTGACTTATAAGGAAGTCCAACTTATGGATTAGAGTGTCTGTCTGTTCGTACATAAGCAGTTTTTATATTAATAAAGGGATTTCATCTGTTATTTTTATTTATAAAGGGGTATGTTATCTTTGTTCAACATAGGAATAAAATCTAGTATATAAGTTTGCATTAGCATACTTGTTAGTTAGCTCTTGTTTAGCTAACATGAAGCTATAAAATTATTTTACATAGTATAAAATTTTAGTTTCTGCATAATTTAACAATTTATTGAAAAACTTTCGATGATTCGCGGCAAAGAAGAATAATTAATTAAATATTTCTCTATTAACAAAATACAGAGAAAATAAAGTTATTTATTTTCTAATGGATCATATAAAAAATAATCGATTCTATATAACCTTCCTGGTCCTTCACATCCTTCGCGGTTGCCTTCAACTCTGATTTCATAGCCATCCGGATTCATAGATGGCATGATATGCACTTTAGTATTTTCGAGCAAGTATTTAACATTTCGATTTCGATCTTTGTTGTTAATTAAATATGAAATGAACTGTAACAACAATTCCCGACCGACCGCTTCATTTCCATGCATATTAGCGATATATTTCACATTTGGCTTCAGTAATGAATCCGAGTTTGGATTTCTGTTTAAATAAAAATACAGTGATATATGAGGGAAAACTTTTGCCGATATTTTTTAATTTACGAAAATCATTAGTGATGTAAAGATATAGAGTTAGTTTTACATTAATGTTTTAAACTAATATATGGTACTATAATAGAGCGCCTCATAATTCCAATGAATAGTCGTGGAAAGCATCAAAATATGTTTAGAACCCATGATTACATTCAATTTTGGGTACTGTCCTATTTAGCTGCTCCCATCGAACATTACAACTATCGATTATACTGATGCATGTATTACTATGACAGCTAATTAACATATACCAAAATTATATTTATGCCAAAATGTCAATAAGTGGTTATATTTAAATCTTATTTAGCGTCAAAATATAGCCTAAGGTAAGAATGAGTATAAAACGTATTGTTTGTTCATTCTTTATGCGTATTTTATTTTGGTTATAATAAAAAACAAGGAATCGATAGTTTTAATGTTCGATGGGAGCAGCTAAATAGGACAGTACCCAATTTTGTTATAAAAATAATTTATTTTAATTATTTTTGAATCTATAATAAATCTTAATTGTTGTAGATATTAAATTACTTTAAATCCATAATTTTCCTAACGATTCTCACGAATTTATATGTAACTAACGATTTTAAATAAATATACGGTATAACGTTTAAGTAAAATTATATTTATAACCGTCTAATAATTATTTAAATTTTATATATAAAACTTTATTTAAATTTTGTTGTTAAAGATTTTCTGATCTCGTTTGATAATAATTCTGTATAAATTTTTTCAAAAATGCACCTCACTTAAAATAATTACTATTAATTCATTAGCTTTCATAGATTTATATTTCATTTTCAAAATATAACTTTTTGAGATAAAAAAGTTTCTTAAAAAAATATTTCAAGTTTTAACTAACTATTTTGAAACTTTTACCTAAAGATTAATAACATTTTGTCACTATTTTTTCTAAAGATTTTCAAAAACCTAGTTAAAATTAATTTTTTGTACTTAAATTAAAAGTTTTATTAAGCATTTTTTTGAAATATTTTTAATCTGTGTGTTAACGATTAATATATAAAATACCCTTTTTATAACGATTTTCATACCCCTAGTTATTATTGGCTAACTCTAAATTAGAGATTGAAATTGTAACTCCAACTCCATGGAATGGAGCTGGAGTGGAGTGGAGTTGAGAAAATAAGCTTAAAAATAGTGGAGTTGGAGTTATAGATAAAACAAGATCGAAACGGTCACAATATCTGACTTTACAATTTTAAATTAAGATAGTTTTTGGTCGCTCACTCTTTTC
>JAQGAW010004750.1:0-10514 GCA_034698025.1 Phthiracarus crinitus | reverse complement strand
TACTACAGTTGAAAGCTCACACCACACGAAGTCAACTACGATGTTCGTTAACTCGAAGATTTAGCAGTAGTCGCCGCCGTCGAACACTTTCACGATTACCTTCACGGCGAACCATTCACTGTCATCACTGGTCATTCGGCTCATCAGTGGTTCTTCAACCAGCAGAATACCGGTCGCCTCTTTCGTTGGTCAGTGAAGCTCTCGCATTACAATTACAAAACCATTCATCGACCTGCGAATAGCAATGTTGTAGCATACGCAATCTCATGCGCTACGGTCAGCCTCTGTATCACACTCGAAGAATTCCATCATCATAAAGACATGGAAGTCAAACGTATGATCAACAAAGATTAAATAAAGATGGTTAAAAATCTTGGGATACTCAACTACAAACTGCCGACAGGTCTCAAACAAAAAGTTTTGAAGCATTTTCAAGAAGAATACGGTCACCCTAGAATAAAAACAACCGCAAAATTGATTCAAAGACATACACGATTACGTCATGTCATGCGAAACGTGTGAATTAGTCAAATCGAATACAACTAAACAAGAAAAGATAAAATTCAAATTAATTTGTAGATTTATAATAGAATTAATCTAGAAAACTAATAAAACGATTATTCAAGCCAACAAAATATCACTTTTATGAAAATATTTTAAAATCCAAAAAAATATTATAAATTTTGAACATAAAGAAAAACTAATATTCAATTTAAATTAATATATTTATTAAAAAAGTTAAATGAAAGCAATGTTAAAAATTTAAGTTTAATAATAATAATCAAATAACTTATATTATAACCAATTAATATTAAAATAATAAAACAAATATTATATATATCTAATACTTAATATAAAACTTATGAGCACTTAATTTTCGATGGCTTTTCTCAACACACACTTTTGAGCTAATTTTATTAATCTTATTGTATGCCTTATTTCATTATTAATTAAATATTATAATAAATATATATTCGTAAAGAAATTGTATCATTGTTTAAGTGATTATTTGAAGTTTAAGTTTGATTGAGAGACTAATTGACGGATTTGCGTGACCAGTGTGTTAGCGTTGGTTTCTATCGTAGCATCGAAACTTCTGTGGTAACCCACATCGTTTCAATATATGATAGAAGACATAATTCTAATCATGTAGGCTGAAAACGAATATTGAAAATCCTTTCAGGTATCAATCTATAATTAAAATACTTTTTAGACAAAATATTTTATAACACTAAATCTTTTATATATAAAACAATAGATTTTCACTAAAATTAGATAATTTTATGTAGTTTTACATATATATATTTAAATTTTTGAAAAAAAATTTCGATTATTTTTTATATTTTATCAAATTTAAAATAAAATTTTGTGGGTGTTCTAGAAATCCTCCTCAGCATAAAACGGGGTTAAATTTGTAGATCGTAAAATGGTTGGCCATAAATGTGAAGGGAAAGTTGTTATATATGCAAAACGTAAGTTAAAACATTTTTGTTTATAAATAAAAGTTAGTAGTAGTATATCACTTGAAGGTTGTATTCCGTTTATTCAAAAATTATAATAAGAATAATTTAAATTCTAATACAAATTTCTTCATTTTCTTTATTGTCATATATAGGTCTAAATTTTGTCCTTGAATGAAAATTCAACTTTAAACTTAGTGTCACTGAAAATTAAAACATCATGAAAATCAAGAGAGCTATGATGAGACAATTATTTATTACGATTAAACTAAGAAAAGGAACTAATAATAAACACTGAATAATCAAATTTCAATCAGGATAAGACTCAAGAAAACTTAGAACTTTCCAAAGAATTCCAAAGATTTCTTAGAACTTAGTTAAATTCTTTGGTACTGATCCAATAAAAAGACCAATGATTCCAAAAATTATTTATAATAGAAGGAATTTTAATATAATTTAACTACTCGATTTTATGATTAAAAGAACAATAACTTCACAAACAAGTTCTCCATAATATTCTTTATTGTGGAGCAAACATAGTCATTAAACA
Organism: Phthiracarus crinitus; assembly: GCA_034698025.1. Taxonomy (NCBI): domain Eukaryota; kingdom Metazoa; phylum Arthropoda; class Arachnida; order Sarcoptiformes; family Phthiracaridae; genus Phthiracarus; species Phthiracarus crinitus. The sequence goes on along the minus strand of JAQGAW010004750.1, from coordinate 8,504 downwards.
ACTTGGAATAAATATTCACAACGATTTCACTAAAAAGGGAAAAAAATAAACATCAAATAAATTGACATATTTTTCGTTTTTTATGTCTTGATGTCAAAAGGGTAATTATTTGATTTTTAATAAAAAAATAAATTCGAATATTTTTTGATTAAGTATATAGGATATATTTGCGTATAGTGATATAGTACTTTTATTATTATTTCCGAAGAAATTAGTACTTACTAATAATCGGTTAATTTATTTAAATAAGGACATATTTAATACAATATAAATAAGATTAATTAATCTAAATAAAATTGTATTATTTAATAAAAAGTGAATTTTAATTTTATTTTTATATTAGTTATTAGCAATTGGGTTACAAGCCTACTATTGTTTTTTTATCTATATATTAAAATTTAATTAACTTTACAAAATTAGATATTATATTTCGTATTTTTTCTGTCCCTCGAATGCTCTTTATAATTTGAAGATATCAAAGAATTTATGTCAGCTTTAAAAACAAGAGACACTATAAACATGCTAATAGTGATGTATCAATTACAGTTCGTAAAATATATTTTAAGTTGTTTTCGATTTTCAAAATTTTTACTAAAAAACTTTATTTTTAATTCTATTTTTATTTAAATTTTAAACAATTATTTATATAACGATTTTTAAAATATTTTTAGCTGACATAAAATAAAGGAGCTATTGGATTTTTGATGTCCGTGTGTCTACCTGTGTGTAGACCGTACTTTTTTGTATTTATTAATGGATTTTTTCTTTATATAATTACAGGGATTGTAGTATATTTTTATAATGATAGGAGATTTTATGAAAATATGTGCTATAAATGAGCCAAAAATGGTAATAAAAATGTCATAAATTAGCTAAAGTGGTCTAATACTGTTCAAAAAGTAGCTAAAAATAGTCTACAAATGACAAATAATAAACTAGAAATTGACTAAAAGTTTTTTAAATTAATGAAAAATAGCTTTAAAATCTATTGAATAATGATACAAATAGAATAAAAATTTATCATATAATGTTTAAAACAAGAAATAGAATGAACATTTATAATAAGCTCACTTTGATGTATTTTCTGAATAAATTCAAAATTTAATCAAAATTTTAGTGCAATAGTTTTTTTGCTCACTTTGTATAAAGGAGATATTTGATTTTGATTTGAAATATTTTTCTTTATATTTATTAAGTTATTTTTCCTTTATATTAATAAAGTGATTTTTTGAAGATAGGTGTCTATTTTTTCGTGATAAATTTCATAAAATTTGCTACAATCGAGCCAAAATTAGTAATAAAAATGTCATAAAATTAACTAAAAATGAACTTAAACAATCAAAAATGATATTAATAATGAAAATTATAGAATGAAAATAGATCAAATATTGTTTTAAATAACATATTTAAAACTATTTCGATTTAAAATCAATCACAAGCTTAATCATATTCGATTATATAATAATTTTGATTGTTCGCTTAACAATTTGCCTGATGTTGACTCAACAACTTGTTTACAAAAATGAATTAAAATTTCATATTACTTCCTGAAGTACTTTTAACAAATATTTATGCTAAATCTATAAAGTTTTTTTCAATGAAACAATATAGTAAATGTAATAAATTCTAAATAAAATATAATTTCAACAATAGAAACAACAATATAAATGTTAAAAAATATTAAAAGCACTTTAATTTTGACTATGCTATTGAATTAAATTAGAATATACTGCAAAGTGAGCTTATTATGAATGTTCATTCTCGTTATAGTTTTGGCTTTATAATAATAGTTCCTATAGTTTTTAATCTAAATTTTATTTTATTTCTTTTTAGAAATAAGTACTTTAACTGTAATATTACTTCATTGAAAAAAATCTATAACTTTATAATAAATTGTTGTATATAGAACTTCATTCAGTGTGAACTACTGACTCAGTTATGTTTTAGAGTTTGTCGATTAAAAATCAAACTTATTTGTTAATGTTAAATTTAATTCTTAAATCACTGGTTTTAAAAATTCTATTTGATGTATAAAGATTCCTTCAATTGAGTTCGAGAACGTAGTTTTTTACGCAAATCGCTCATAAATAAACGATCCTTTTGTTAAGGCGCATAATTTAGCCTTAACAACAGCTTATGCAAAATATCCAATATGCCGAAGAATATTTTAAGCTTTTAATGTTAATAGCGGTAATATTGATTTTAGCATATACCATGCTTTTAACGGTCAGAAGCCAATAAGAGTGTTTTTTGCCATGGTAAAAAACAATGCATTCAATGACAATTTTGAGCACTATGATATTAATCACTTAGCTATTTATTTGGATGGAGAACAGTATCCATTAAACTCATAAAAACCCAATATTGAAAAAAAATTATGTCAGAGAGTATATGGGTCTTTTAGAAGCATTAAAACTGTTATACACAGACGCAATTTTACTGCTTTCCAAAAATCAATTGGAACATGGGAATATAATTTAAAATTTCTCTTGATATTGCCGATAACTAAACAAAATAGGTTATTCTAATCATGTGAGAAAGGCGAACTTACGAATTGACCTAAAATTCTCCAAAGTATTAACAGAGACAATTAAAGTTCTGTTTTATAACGAATTTGATAACATAGTTGAAATCACTCCAGATAAAAACGCAGTCACTGATTACATTGAACACTCTTGAAATAAACAAACAATTAAAAGTTTATAGTTTCTATGTCGGCATATTTGCCAACAATATGTTAACAAGCAAAGAAATTACAAAAAACCATTCGCCTTGATTATTTAAACTTACCCAATTTAAAAACAATGTCAACATTCTGTCGGTATATTTGTAGATAGAAATAAAAGTTCTGAATATTTAGATTCATAAGGCTTTCCGCCTTTGAACGAGAGTTAATGCAAGTTTTTTGAAAAACAAAATGTTAATAATTTTATTCATAATAAATTACAAATACAAGGAGTGATCTTCCACATGCGCAGCTTATTACAACTCATTTTTAAAATTGAGATATTTAATTTCGTGAAATTATTAAACTTTCTTTTAATGATTACAATATAAAATAAAAAAGAAAATGAACATACACAATGAGCTCTCTTGATATTATATTATAAGTTAATTCAATAGGATTTACCAAATTTTTGTGTATTAAATATTTTTTTGTCATTTTAATTATAGTTTCTATTGTTGTCCAACTATATTATATTTTGTTATTTACGCATTTGTACTTTTACTGTATATTGTTGCATTGCGAAAAAAAACTTAAAGATTTGTAATATATTGTTATAAACAGTACTTCAGAGAGTGTTTTATGATTTTTGATTCAGTTGTGTTTTAACTTCCGTTGAGTGAACATCATATAAATTTTTGTTAAGCGGACACTCAAAATTATTATATATGAGTATATGATTACGAGTGTGGTTTTAACTCGAAATTGTTTTTATTATGTTGTTTTAAACAATATTTTATCCAATTCTATCCTATTTTTAGCATGATTTGATATATTTTAACGCTATTTTTGATTATTTTAAAGCCTTTTTAACAACCATATAATTAATTTTTTGACTTTTAAAACCCATTATTAGCCCATTTTAAGACTTTTTGTCCATTTATAGCATTTTAAAACGCATTTTTGTTTTATTTTAAGCACATATTTAGTTCATTTTTATCCATTTTTGGCCATTTTAAAGCAATTTTTAGCGCATATAAAGCCAGATAGTAGTCTTTTCAAAAATGATTATTAAAAGTAGTCTATTTCTATGAAGATAGGAGTCTTTTTTAAAAAATTCCTTTTAATATCATATAGAAAAAAATCCCTTAATAAATATAAAGATCGGTCTACATACACACAGTCAGAAAAGGAAATTCAAATTGCTCCTTTAGCTAAAAAGTTAAATAAATACCTATTTTTGAGTAAAATGTATCTTAAAATGGGAAAAGTTTTTGTTTTTGGTTTAGACTATGTAATCGTAAAAAATTTAAGCCAGACACAATCAAGCCCGAGCCCGACAAAAGCCTGATAATTTCAAAATTCCAAAGCCCGACCCGGCCCGATTTTCCTTTATATATAGGTTTAATCTCAAAATTATAACTTAACTAAGTTAATATTTATTTTATTTCATCATAACAATATTTTACGCTTATTAACTCTTAAAATCTGATTATAATAAAGAGTAAACTGCAATAATTTACAGTTTTTAATGCTAAAATATTGTTAGTTTAGAATATTTCCTTCCCAAATCAAAATTTTCTGGCTTCGATATTTTGAATCTAAATGCCCGACCCGACCATTTTTTCTTAACATAAAGCCCGAGCCCGACAAAGCCCGACCAGTTTTGTCGGGAGCCCGCCAAGGCCCGAAATATCGGGGGCCCGTTACATACTCTACTATGTTTGTTTATTTGAAATTGAAACGCAGTGGTAATAAAATTTAAATTAAATATATAACTTGAAATTCATTTGAAATTAGTGTTGTTAACATATAAATTTTTTAATTTCAATTGCATTGGAAATTTGATTATTACTTAAATTTTTATTTTATTTACATTTTTAATTTAGATTTTTAATTTAATATTTATTTAAATTTCATTTCAATATAGATTATTATTTTAATGTTTATTTCAATTACATTTTTCGGTGAAACAGAGTAAATACCTACACGAGAGAAATGATACATAGAATTTTTACCCATCGCATAAATCACAACCAATAATATTTCTAATATAGTTTATGTTCTTTGCAAGTTGAACAAATATATAGCTGTTCCACCGGATCTTCAGCTATTATCGTTTAAAATATAACGTGGCATGTTCCATTAATATCATACTGTAGCTAGAAATATAAACGTATTTCTATTTTCTACAGCCCTGAACATCCTGAAAACCTCACTCGATTTCATTGTCACACGCGAGATCGTTGTAATAATCACCTAAAATAAAAATGTAGAAAGTTATCAAACCATAACAATGTCGAGTGGATTTTTAGCTTTCCCACTGGGGTGGGATGTGGTGGGGTGGGGTGCGGTGGGGTTGTATGGGCTGGGATGGGATGGGGTGGGTTGGGGTGGGGAAGGGAAGGGAAGGGTGTGGTTGGGTGTGTTGGGGTTGGTCGTTGTGGGTTGGGAATATTTTTGAAATAGAATATGACACAAAGAGGGGCTCATTATGCCTGTTAATACTCTTTCTTGTTTAATACTATTTTGTATAAATTGCATTTCAATTTTCAGTTTTTAAAATGCATTAATTTTTTTATTTAGATTTCAAATTTTAAGTTAATTTACAATTCTTTTACATTTCAATTTCATTGAAAAGTAAATTGAAATAAATTTAAATTTAAATATAAATTTTAAAAGATGGAAACAACACTATTATCGGACTCTTACTGTAGCAAATAAAATTATTTCAACAGTATTTAAATTAGTGTTGAATCGCTTTTTGAAATTAAATTAAAAATCAAAATATAATTTGAAATTTGATAATGATTAATCAAAATCAAAATACAATTAAAATTAAATTTATCATTGAAAATACAATCAAAGTGCAATCAAAATACAATCAAAATTTAAAATTGCTAAATTCAATCAAAATTCAATTCAAATAAAAATTTTCTTAAAAAATCAAATAGAAAATCCAAAATATTATTGATTTTAATTTTGATTTTGTACTGGAAATCAAAATTTAAATATGAAATCAATATTATATTTTTACTAAAATCAAAATAAAAATACAATCAAAATGATTATTATAGTAAAAATCAAAATCAAAATACAATTAAAATACAAATTACTAAAACAAAACAACACTAATTTAAATAGTTAAATATTAGAAAGCCGATAATTTTTAGAAGTGTTGTGCCGATTGAAGTTTATTCTTTTTATTGTTATTTTTATTTTCATTTTCTAAATTTTTCGCAAACTATTTTATTTCTATTTTGATTTTCAAAATTATTTAAATTATATTTTTTATTTCGATTTTCAAAATTTTATACAAATTATTTTAATTCTATTTCGACAAATTTTGATATAAAAATCTTTGAAAAATTTTTAATTTCATTGAAACTCGAAGTAAAAATTGATTAGTTTTCGATGTATTTTTTTCTATTTTTGTTTACATAAAATTTTAAAAACTTTATTTTTATTTAAAGAAAAAAGATAATCTATTTTATTTCTATTTTGTTTTTAAATAATTTTTTCAAAATATTTTATTTCTATTTCGATAAATCGAAAGAAATATAAATATTTTATTCGATTTTTAATTTTTCTATCAAAATCGATACAACACTACTTATTACCGAATAAAGTTTAATATAGTACTTGTAAGTTTTAATATTTTATATTTTATATATAAAAATTTAAAAACAAATTTGTGTTTTAATGTTTAAAAGCTGTAAATTTTAAAACCTAACTATGATATTAGTATTCTCTAATGTTAAAATTTGTTCTAAATTGAAAAAGGTTTGATTTGATTTTTAATTTATATTTTATTAATATATATAGTGAAAATATAATTGTTACAATTTTTCATTTTTTAAATTTATATTCATTAATTGATTTCTTATATAAAATTAATGTAATATAATATGATTTTTTAAATTTATTTAGTCTATTTTCAAGAATAGTAATAGTAGAACAGTATGTTTGTTTACAGCAGACAAATCCATTGGTAACTTTACCATTATGTATCTAACCAATATTGCTGTTTTAATATTTTGCATTTGTTCTATAGAAACCTTTTCTAATTTGATTTCACATTAGGACTCATTTTTATTTTTAAAATAATATAATTAAGATATATCACTTGAATTGTTGTTAATAAAAACTTACAAAAGCGACTGTTTAATATTTATTTTGTATTAATTAAAGATTAAAGTTTAATAAAATAAATTGTTTCATGCTTTATAATTTGTTATTTTTCATTAATATATTTATAATTATTTTAACTATATATAAGACTCGATCGAACAGCCCTTTACTGAAGATAATAGTCATTGATATGGAAAATATTAATTGGGTTGAAAAATCACTTACTAAAACTTTATCAAACATATATTGAACTGAACTTGTAACAAAGAATTTTATTATTGGATAACTTCAATCGTTAAAACCTATTAAGCTTCCTCTAAAAGTAATGCCTGATGGTGACCGTATTATGAATAATGCAGAGCTTTTCTTTTTAATAAATATATTTAAAAATGCCAGAGAAAATAACTTCAAAATATCACATCATAAATTTCTGTTTTATTTAGAACGTCTTTTTGAATAATAAAGAAATAATATATTACTTTAACAAATTTAAATTAGATATTTAAACGAACTTATCATAAAATTTATTATATTATTAAATTAGAACTGATAATAGCATATATCTAATACATATACACCGCCCATAATGTCAATATAAATGTAATCCCACGCACACACACACACACACATAGACTGACCAGACTTTTTTGAGTAAAAACTGGATTTTTTTAAACTTTTCACAAAAATGAACTGGATTTTAAACTGGACACATACATAAAGCATTTAATTGTTCATTATTTGCACTTGAATAGCACTGGACAGGTATCATAAAACTGGACAATCCAGTGCAAAATGGACGTTCTGATCAGCCTATCTGTTCATCGTTGAAGAAACCGTGGATAAAATGTTTGAAGACATATTTAATACATTTGTATTATTATATCACGTTAATGACATAGTCAGCTTTTACATTAAACAATCAAAGCTAAAAAGTTCTATTTTTATACCATCACAACGTATAGGGAGCTTTAACAACGAAAGCCTTTTAAACCCGATATTTATAGTAAATCAATCTAATCAATAATTCTTAATTGATGGAATATTTGAAATAGAAGCCACATTGACGAAGTCTAATACCTTACCAAAAGCTATAGGATATAATTCTACGAATAAAAATCTTGAATCTAACGAAGAATTTCGTAAAAATAAAAGAAGCTTAATTCAAATTAAAAGCCATGATAATTCTTATAAATTATTTTCAAAAAATGTGAAAAATTAAAAATATCTTGAAACCAATATTAAATTGAAAATAAATTTACAATAAATAAGAAAAGTTAATGTATTCGTAATTTTCATAATTGGTAATACCAGTTTGGTGATTATTATATTTTATTATCTGTTATTATTTATTATGATATATTAATTTACAGTTTATAAAATATTTTTAAATTTCTTTATTTTAATGTAACACTACAGTTGCTTAATTATCTTTTTTTAGCTCACTTTAACTAAAGGAGCTATTGGATTTGGGATGTCCATCCGTCCGTCCGTCCGTCTGTCCGTGGACCGATCTCTATATTTATTAAGGGATTTTTTCTCTATGTTAATAAAGGGATTGTTTAATAAAATAGACTCCTATCTTCATAAAAAGACTCCTATATTCAAAGACTCAATGATGTGAAAAATTATTTTAGTATAAAACCATTGTTGGAAAAAATTAATCGATTTGAGAATAGGAGCCTTTTTTATGATAATATATAAATATAAT
>JAQGAW010004749.1:0-10516 GCA_034698025.1 Phthiracarus crinitus | reverse complement strand
CACGCTCGCTCGCGCTCAGCAACCGACGCTCAGCGCTCACGCTCGCGCTCGATAAAATTTCAACGCTCGGCGCTCGCGCTCACCTCTGAGCGCCATCCGCTCGAGCGTTGTGCATCACTGATTACAGTATATGCTCGATACTGTATACTCAAACCATTCCATACGATTGTCACCATTACTTTATTTTAGTCCATTGTTTTAAAAGTATTCTAATGTTTAGATTAGTGATAGAATATATTATTTTTGCAACTCCACAATTCTACTTACAGTATTACAATTTAACTTTAGAATTAAACGGTTACCTTATTTTTAGTTTTGAGTAAAATACTACAGTAACGAAAGTAAATTAAATTAAATTAAAACTATTTGAATAAATAATCACTACAAATATTAACCCTAATTGAAAATTTACACATTAACCACAAATAAACTCATTATTCATTATTTTATGCATTTGGAAATTTCAATTATTTTTTTGCAAAAAATGCAATAAAATACTACCGTAAACCGCATTAACTTAACAATGAAGTTAAATTGTTTATCCGTTAACTTATACTTTATTTTACATTTAACTTTAAATGGTTAAAACGTTTTAACGTTAACCTTACATTAACTATAAACAAAATGGTTTAATCTTAACCGTTAATAGAATAGATTTAAAATGTTCATCTCTAACTAAAACTGGTACTAGAATTTTACTCAACTCTTTTACTAATCTTTGCATTTAGGAGTTTTAGATACTTTGCTAAAATTATTTAAATGTGTCAATCAAACGAAATTAAATATTAATAAAACATTTTTTCTTTAAGGAACTTAAAAATTGAAAAAAAAATTGAAAAAATGTGTGGAATTAATTACATGATGTTTACCAAACAATGCAATTATAATCAAAGTAGAACTAACGTAAGCGATTCTTGCTGTTATTGTGCAACAAATTAAGTACATTTGGTTCGCTATTTGATTCTTAAAACTAGTTTTGAAGCTAATGATAAGTTAATTGATTTTTGTTTGGTAAACAATCAAAACAATTGGTACAAAGTTTAAATTTCAAGGTTATATGAAACAATTATTCCCCAACAGATTAAGTTATTGCTTAATAATAATGGTTTGCAACTTTTTAATCTTAAATAATTATCTAATTATCATTTACTAAATAAGTTATCAATAATATAAAACATTAGCAAAATTATTTTATTTTTTTACTGATTAAATTGGTATAAATTTACATCATAATCATTTGAATGATTAAACAAAACACATATTTATTTAACTAAATAATTTGGTTTAAGGTAAATGCGAAAAAATTCAAAATTATTAATAAAATGAATTGATTTTAAAAGCAATATTACATTGAACTCAATCGTTATCGTCGTCATCGTGTGCGGGACTCGATGGCGAATAAGTGGGACTCGTAGGCGAATACGTAGGACTGGTTGGTGAATACTGTGATGCTCTCGGACTCGTTGGTGAATACGTCGGACTCGTTGGCGTATAGTTCGGACTCGTTGGAGAGTAAGTCGGACTCGTCGGTGAATATTTAGGCGATGACGGAGAGAATGACGGAGACGTTGGCGTATATTTCGGAGAAGAGGGCGAATAAGTCGGCGAAGTAGGAGAATATCCGGGACTCGTTCCACCAAAGTTAGGACTCGATGGCGAATAACTGGGAGAAGTTGGTGAATATCGAGGACTCGTTGGCGAATATTTTGGAGACGCGGGAGTATAACGTGGAGACGATGGCGAGTAGTTTGGACTCGTTGGTGAGTATGAAGGACTAGCGGGTGAATATTTGGGTGATGATGGCGAATATGATGGCGATCCTGGAGAATAACTGGGACTCGTAGGCGAGTAAGACGGAGACGATGGCGAATAACTCGGCGAAGTCGGAGAATAGCTGGGACTCGTTGGTGAATACGAGGGACTCGTAGGCGAATATGACGGCGAAGTTGGCGAGTATGACGGACTCGTTGGCGCATAAGACGGAGAACTTGGAGAATACGAGGGACTCGTAGGAGAATATGATGGCGATGTCGGCGAATAGCTCGGGCTTGTGGGCGAGTATGACGGACTCGTAGGCGAGTAACTCGGACTCGTCGGTGAATACGACGGAGAGGTCGGAGAATATGATGGACTCGTAGGCGAATATGATGGAGACGTCGGCGAATAACTGGGACTCGTAGGAGAATACGAGGGACTCGTTGGAGAGTATGATGGACTTGTAGGTGAATAACTCGGAGATGTCGGCGAATAATTAGGACTCGTTGGCGAGTAATTGGGAGAAGTCGGTGAATAGCTCGGCGATGTCGGCGAATAACTCGGACTCGTTGGTGAATACGTGGGACTCGACGGTCCAATTCCAGGTGACATCGGAGCATATGCTGGCGATGACGGAGAGTATGAGGGAGATAGTGGACCGTGAGGTGACGGTATGTATGGCGACGATGGCGAGCCTGGAGATCCAGGTTGTGGTGACCAACCCGGCGAATAACCAGGACTGAATCCACTCGCATCCGATGCCGCTGATGGTGAAAATCCAGCGGCATTTGGAGTCATTCCAATGCCCAAACCAGGAGACCATGTATGGCCATATGCTGGAGTCGCTCCTTGATTCCAAGGAGTCATCTGAGGTGACATTCCAGACATAGTCGGTGAATCAACTGTACCGAAGAATATTCCAGCCCCTATTTTAAGATCATAATTATAAGATAACGTTATTATGGAAATCATATAATTATATAATTAATTTACCCATTGGTCCCAAACCAGGCATATTCATAGGTATTTCGATACCATGTTTGCACTTATCGGGATCGAGAAGCATACCAAAAGCTCCAGTTCCCATCTTTGCCAACTGTCCCATAATAATATTCTCAGAAACACCTTTAAGATGATCAACTTCGGCGTGACTCGCAGCTTCTATAAGCACATCAACAGTTTCTTCGAAAGAACATCGCATAAGAGCGCCCACATCTTGACGATTAATACCGTGACGAGTAATTGCCATTAAATGTCCCTTTGCTGTCATTACGTCGCAAAGCAGCGCCAAATGACGATAATTAACGTAAGAACCGTCAAAACTAATCACATGATTCATTTCTTTTTCTACAGCTTTTCGCACGGCTTCGATGCCAAGCGTAGCAAATATTTCGCAAATATCGTTAGAATAAGTTCTCGCCGGATCCACATCTCTCTCCGATAGCACACGCATAAGAGATGTGCCATCAGTTTCCAGCAACCATTCGGCGATTGCTTTGTATTCACCAGTTTCTGTTATCACTATTCGTTTTTTATTATCAGTTGTTGGCAAATGCATGTAAACCTAAAAAGTATATAATTATAAGAATACATTTTAAAGAAATAAAAATAATAGTTTAATTGTCAAACCTTAGTGATTGATTCAATGCCCTGAAGAGTAATATCGCTTAACATACTGGCTTCGATACACCTTAAAAACACGTCGTCTTCCATTTTGTCCACCTGTTCCTCTTCTTCCATTTTCTCGTCAGAATTCATAATTCTAATTCGCAAAATCAATCGTTCAGCGTTATCGTCGTTAAATATACAATTTAAGTCATCGCCAAAACCAGCATTAATTTTTTCGGCGATCTGTTCCATAGTTAACTTCTTGTCAGTCATTCTTTTACGATCCAATTCGATACGCAAAAGCCATGGCGATATGCGAGACGTATCAAAGTCTGGCATTTCGTAATATACGTTCACAAATTCCTGATCCTCGAGAATAACCGAATTAAGTGGATCGGGATCGTAATAAATAGCGGTATTAGCGGTAACTTTACGAAGTGTTGTGTGCTCGAGTCTACACAAAACATCTTTCGCTTTTTCCGCATCACGAGCCGCAGCACCAGTTAAAAACACTGTCAGTGAAGGAGTTTTAGGCTTTTTCGAAATATTTATGATTTCTTTTAATCGAGGAACGCCTGCAAACGAGGATTTGAAATAAAAATTCATTAGTATTTAAGTGAGTAAATAATAAAAAAATTCCCATACCAAGAGTTACGTTTTTAGCCGATACACCAGCGTAATGAAAGGTATTCAAAGTCATCTGAGTTGCGGGTTCTCCGAGAGATTGAGCAGCGAGAGCGCCAACCATTTCTCCCGGTTGTACCTGTGACTGTTGGAAACGAGTCTCTATTTCGCCGATAAGCCAATCAAACGCTTCCGAACTAAGCCTATCCTGTTCTATAATTTTTCGCGTGCATAAAGTCGAGCGAAGTAACGCTCTAAACAGAAGCGTCGCATTTTGATTGGCTTGTACTGAGAGTCTGTCGTCTCCCGGCACTATAGTCAATCGTTTCACTAAATCTTCGACGCCATCGATAACTTTTAACGGTGAGAGATCAGTCTGTCCTCTAAGATTAACGTGAAATATTTTTTGCGCGTTCCATATCATACGATTTAGATTGCAAGGCAGCACTACTTTCGAGTCTCCAGTCGGGAAAACACTTCGCAAAATTTCACGATCACTTCTTAAACGATCCCATTCTTGTTCCAATTCGGACAATGAAGAAGAATTTCCGAGCAGTTCGCGCACAACATCTTCACTAAATATTCTAAAAAGATAATATAATACCATATAATTAATAAAATAATTTAGATTATTATAGACTTTAAACAATTACTTTCTAAGATATCTTTCATTTGTAGCGTCAAATTTAAACCTATCGCGAAACGCTTTGTCATTTGGTTTAAGCGAAGGCAAATTTTGCAACTCAACGGCTCCGCCGTCGAGACCATCTTCACCGTATCTCAATTGAATCACTTGACCATTCGAATTTCGAACAGTTCCATCATAGGTAACCATAATAGATTCCATAGCTTTGATTAGTCTGCGCTGAATATATCCGGTTTCAGCAGTTTTTACCGCAGTATCAATAAGTCCTTAAAATGTTAATAACAAAAATGAATAACAAAATATTACCGAAAGTAATCAATACCTTCTCGACCACCCATAGAGTGGAAAAAGAATTCCGAAGGCGTAAGACCAGCTAAATATGAGTTTTCAACAAATCCACGCGATTCTGGTCCGTAATCATCTTTTATAAAATGAGGTAAAGTTCTTTTCCGAAAACCGAAAGGAATACGCTTTCCTTCCACATTCTGCTGACCCACGCAAGCGATCACTTGGGAAATGTTAATCTTCGAACCTTTAGCGCCCGACACCACCATAGACTTGAAGTTATTATGTTCTGATAACGATTTTTGAGCGGATGCACCAGTTTTGTCACGTGCGTCGTTCAATATACGATTAACTTGATTCTCGAATGTTTGTCTCAACGTATTACCAGGTGTGGGCTCCAACTCATCGTTATGCGCCTTTTCAATCACTTCTATTACATCTTGTTTAGCTTTTTTAATTGTTTCTTGAATGTCCTATTTTAAAAATTTCTTAATTAAAATTGTCTCATAAAAATGGTAAATTACTTGATAAGTCTGTGGATCTGCGAAAGTGTCTCCAATACCAATAGTGTGTCCTTCAAGAAGAAGCCAATTATTAACAACAGTCTGAATATGACCATAAAATAATCCACAAGTTTCGTGACCCATTTCGTTGAATACAACGTGCATCAAAGAACCGGCAGCTTTTCCAACAGTTTTCGAGCACACAATTCCAGATATAAGCTCTCCATGTTCTATAAGCACTTTGGTATCGCCAGGAGATATCCATTTATAAGGTCCTTCGTCTTCTTCGTCGGGATGTGTGGAATGATTACGAATTAAAGAAACGGGTCCAGGAATTATTAGCGAAAACAGTTGCTTTCCTGTCCACAATGGTTTGGGTTTTAAAATAGCAGGCATTGGCATCTTTCCGTCCCAAATCGGAAGAAACATTAATAGGTTCATCATCTGCTCTTTATCGAGAAACACATCACGTTTGGTCATCTTTCTGACAGCTGTGAGCGTGTCCTGAACGATACCCATTACGGGTTTATTGGATTGAGGCGTCACTATCTGTCGCGGAACCATAGCTAACTGTTCGATTTCGGCGCGAGTCTCCAGCGATTGCGGAACATGTAAATTCATTTCGTCGCCATCGAAATCAGCGTTATATGGCGTCGTTACTGATAAGTTAAGTCTAAATGTAGACCAAGGAAGTACTCGAATACGATGACCCATCATAGACATCTTGTGAAGAGTTGGCTGTCGATTGAACACAATCACATCACCATTCCTTATATGTCGTTCCACTTTATAACCATATTGCAGGTGAAGATCGCTCGGCTTCGGATGAAATCTCAAATCAATACGTTCGCCATTATCTCTAATTATATATTTAGCGCCAGGATATTGATTGTGTCCTTTACGAACCAATTCATGCATTTGGTCGATATTAAATGGCGTTACTATTTCCGGAAATGTTAAATTTTGAGCGATAGAACGCGGAACTCCGACCTCATCGATACGTAAATTAGGATCGGGTGTGATCACAGTTCGAGCAGAAAAGTCAACTCTTTTACCCATTAGATTACCACGAATTCGACCCTCTTTTGACTTCAATCGTTGTTTAATCGATTTAAGAGGTCGACCAGACTTTTGTTGAGCCTTTGGTATGCCAGGAATATCATTATCAACAAACGTCGCCACATGGTATTGAAGCATTTTAACGTTTTCGGCGATTATATGAGTGGCGGCACCGCTTTGCTCGTTACGAATCAATTCATTATTACATTTTACAATATCGGATAACTTATGAGTCAAGTCGTCTTGATTTCTGGCCGAACCAAACATCACTACAGCTGGTCTTACAGGCAATGGTGGCACTGGTAATACAGTGACGCACATCCAATCAGGTCTGGCATACTTCGGATCAAATCCTAATATAAGGCATTCCTCATCTGTGATGTGTTTAAATATTTCATGTACTCTTTCTGCAGTAAGCGTTATTTTTTTCTCTTGAGAGTCTTCATTCAAGTGTTTCCACTCGGCATTCAACTCGAGTCCCGAGCGTTTAATCGATGGCTGATATCGACCACAACCGCCGTGACTGTTCAACTTCTTCTTAAGCTGTTCAGTACTTTCTTCGTTACCGTCGCCTTGCTTTATATCGATATCATCGCCGCCTTTCGTCATAACATTTTAAAAATATAATAATTACGTTATAAATATCGATTATAACGTGTGTTATGTTACCATACCTTCGCAAATATTCTTTCCTTTGCAGAGATCGTAAACATGTGCCAAACGTTTTCTAGGATTACCTTTCGTTTCATTAATAATTTCCTTAATTTTGCTATTTGTAGGCGAAATCAATAGTTTCGAACAATAGAAGCAAACGCATCGCAAGCACTTTATAATTTTGGTTAAGAATCCGATGTGAAACACAGGTTTAGCCAACTCTATGTGACCGAAATGTCCCGGACATTCAGTCATATTTCCAGCACACGTTTGACACCTGGAAGTCCTGTCCACCACTCCCTGTCGAGGATCCATAAGACCGCCTAACTTTGGTCTTCCATTTTCGTATATCTCTGAGTATTGAATGCCTCCGTCCGTCACAGACATTCTCCTCGTCTCGTCTGGCGATAGTATGCCAAACTGAACACGTCGTGCCTCACGAACGGGTGCTTTCGAATCATTTGTCACAATGCAAGCCATTCTTGTGTCACACGTTTATTGATGTTGTTGTGATTATTAGCAAATATGATATCACTATCAATAACTGATCAATTAATACCATATATTACGCATTCAAACATTTATTTCGATAAACCTTAATTAAAGCACGTTTGCGAACAGTTATTTGGTTAGTTTTAATTAATAAATGATTGGTTTGTTTATGATAATTAGTGATTTAAACCGATATACGATTGTGTATCGTTCGTAACGTTTGTTACACTCAATCGTTCACTCATTCAATGCTAACAAATGGCGTCAAACGTTATGCAGTTACGATAAGAGTAAAGCAAGCATGTGTTGCGCAATCATATTTATCTATCAGTAAATGATGTTCTTTTTTACAACAAACTAAAATGTAATTTTTGGTTTTCTATAACTATCCTTACTGTAGTTTTTGTATTTTTTATATTCAATTAATTTAAACGATTACGAGTTAACACTAATAATTATAATTTCAATGATCACATATGTATAAAATGAATGAAAAAATATCCCAGAATTATATGCGATATTTATGACTGTACGAGAAATTTTAAATATGTTTTTTATTTTAATAATTACTTACGTTTGGATAATTTAGGATTGGTTTAATTTAATTTATTAATTATGAGTGAAAGTAAGCTATCAGACATGCAAAAAAATTTCAGGACAGGATCGGGATTGGGTAAATTTTATCGGGATTTATCGGGACACGATTATCATTAAAAATTATCGGGATGGGACCGATTTAGAAAAATCCCGATAATTAAATTTTATAACTTACTATGTTAAAAATTTCAAGTTTTATGTTACCCATAAACGAATAATGTTACACATAGATGTGAATTAAATTTTGATTTTATTATCAAGGTATTCATATGCAAATTAGACTTGTAATCGGGTACCTGTTATGTCGGGTCCTGGTCGGGTACCAGACAAATTTGTCGGGTTTGGTCTGGTTCGGGCTCAAAGCCATCGGGTTCGGGTCGGATAGAATTTTTAAATTTTAGTGCTAACCCGACTTTTTTTGAAAGATATATAAAAAACATTCAATTTTCAATATTAAAACTTAATTTATAAACTAAATGATAATTAAATGTTGTAATACTACTTCAATTTTTAATTTATCTCTTTTTTAGTTATAAATATTTGAAAATTTGTTAAAATTAAAATTATAAACTCGAAAAATTATGTCGGGTTCGGGTCGGGTTAGGATACAAGATTTGGGTCATGTCGGGTATGATCCTGTCGGGTTCGGGTCGGGTTCTGAAAAGTGAAATGATTCACTAGTCTAATGCAAATGGTAGACTTTAAAAACGAAAAAATTTGGTATAATTAGATATTTTGCTACAAATGCTCATTAAAATACTGTTTCGAGATGGGACAAAAATATTCACTAAACAGGACGGGACGGACTAACGAGAGTGACAGGACTTACGTGACAGGACGGGACTCATACATGTATATCCAACATTTTTGCACTCCTAATATATACGTTCGTTATTGTTTTACATGCTTATCTTATCTGTTTGAGATTTAATATATTTCTAATTTATTTACACGTTTTCATTTAAACTTTCAAACTAGAGTTTGAAATTGTGAAAAAATTTACTCCAATTCCAATAGACATTAACATAAACTCCACACCACCTCCACAGAAAAAATTATAAATTATTCCAACTCCAGTCTATCTCAACGCATAATTTTAATATTGAACTCAAACTTCAATAGAATCTAATTTCAACTCCATTCCAACACTATTACAGTATTTGCAGTTAGGTTTAGAATTAAAACATTGAATCTATAAATAAACATACAGTAATGTTTGCTTTAAATAGTATATTGTCGTTTTTAATGCGTTTATGTTAATGAAAACAAAATAAATTATGGAAATTTTTGAATTGAAATTAAACAGACGGAAATGAAAATTTAAACATTCCGCAAACAAATTTTCAGTCAACTCCATACCAACTCCACTAAATATTTCAACTCCAATCAACTCAAACCAAGAACTTTTAAAACGTACTTCAATTCCACTCCATTCCAAATCAAAATTTCAATTATTACTCCAACTCTAATGGAGTTGGAGTTACAATTTCAAATTCTATTTCAAACATAATTTTTAGAAATAAACTTGAAATAAATTCTCAATAATAAAATAAAATGTTGTAAATAATTGTTTAATTTGCATTCCACTGTTGTTCAAATAAAGCCAAACAAATGTAAAACTACTCCATATCTTTCCAATGCAGTTAACTTTTCAGTTCCATAAAACTAAAGTTGCTATAGGTTTGACTTTTCTAAAACCAAACAAAACCATTAATTTAAAATATAAATCAAACCAAACCACTAACTCTTCTGTACAAACCATTTCAAACCAAACCAAACCATTAATAAACCAATAAACCATTAATATTGAATTTAAGCTAATATTACACAACTAGAATTAAAGCCCGCCTTCGGCGGGAAAAAGAATGGGTAACCGGCATTACTCAATTCTCGGGTACTACCAAAATATTGTAAAAATATTTTTTAAAGTTGAAAAAAAATATCAATGAAAGAATTATGAACTGTAAACTAATTTTATTCTAAAAAATAAAGGTATCTATACTAAGCCTAAATCTAGTAGATAGGTAGCCTGAAAGGAATATACCCAAAGATCCCCGAACCCTACCCGAACATTCCTGGACCCTACCCGAACATTCCCTAACCCAACCCGAACATTCCTGGACCCTACCCGAACATTCCCGGACCCAACCCGAACATTCCCGGACCCTACCCGCACATTCCCGGACCCAACCCGAACATTCCCGGACCCTACCCGAACATTCCCGGACCCAACCCGAACATTCCCGGACCCTACCCGAACATTCCCGGACCCAACCCGAACATTCCCGGACCC
>JAQGAW010004748.1:0-10517 GCA_034698025.1 Phthiracarus crinitus | reverse complement strand
ATACTAATCTAAAAAGAATAATACCGTAAGTATAATGGACTTGAATTTTACCAATTAATGTTTGATAATAAAAGTAGTTCACTAAAATAAATAATAAACAGATTTTAACTAACCAAAAGCAAAATTTTTAAATATACAAATTGTCGTTTCTATACTTAGAGTGTTGACCAAAACTAAAATACTATGATTTCGAATTCAGCCAAAATGATAAGCGTTTAGTGTTTGTGCGTTTTTGGATTTCCATTTTTACGCACGAACTTTAGTTAATTCGCGAGTTTTGTTTTGAAGTCATTGAGACAAAAGAATAAAAGCAGTGAAACCATCAGATAAAGCTGTAACTTAATGAGTGTATATTTTCGTGAGACTACACCCTATAGAGTACGAGAAAACGATTCATACGATGTAATAAAAAACAGCACTCCTCATTGTTGAAAATGCGTTAGTCTTAGAAAACTATAAAAATCATAAGATTTATATGTCAAAGGTGAAGGTTTTTGGTACATATCTTGAGGTTATTTTTATCGATTCATACGCTCATTCGTAGCATTGAAATTTTGTTTTTTTAGTCTAGTTTTTTATAATTTATTGAACACCGATAAAGTTAAGACTACTGTAAATCATTATTAGGTAAATAAACTAATTTAAGCGATTAAAAACAAAATAATTTTATAAATAACTTAAAACGTAAAAGATTTTAATTTATTTCAAAGCTTACTTAAAACTTAATTTACGTTTTTTTTATCGATAATTGTATTAACATTTTATTACAGTAAAAACGAGTTCAATAATGAAGTTTTTTTAATGACAAACTTTTATCAAAACTAACTATTCTACACTTAATTTGAGATTTATATGATAATTGTGCTCAATTATCCATCAAAATAACAGTACAATTCAGTACAATCACTAATTTGTAATAAGTATCCCGAAATCAAATCAAATCAAATCCTAAAAAATCTATTACTGCATATCAAATTAAATTAGAATCAAATAAATTATATATATATATATATATATATATATATCAAAAGGAGTCAAATAAAATAAAGTGCTTTCGCCGCAAAATAATTGGAGCGAAAATAAATCAATGTTTGTTTGACAAAAAAACCTATATTTGATTCAAATTTAGCTGAAAGTGGTATTTAACCATAAATTTTATGTAACCATAGTTACACAATGGTAGACACTTTACGGGAGTATCAGATCTAGAAAATCTCAATTTTTAAGAGAATAAACTCAGCCGATTTAAACGATAATTTTTTGAAATTTTGGCCAAAATATAAAGTGGTAAAAAACTCATCGGTTTTGAAGAACAATTTTTTTACATTTGACCAAAAATTTTCAAATTTTTCTCGTCCCAAAATTATTCAAAATGGGCAAGCACCTTCTTGTGTGTAACAGTTTCAACAGTATTTCATAGATTAAAGATTCAAATAGTATTAGTCAGTTAAATACGATATGTTGATTATTAAATTATTAGATGTTGAATATTAAAATTTTTATAAAAATTATTAAAATAATATTAATTAAAAATAATAAACAAAAATTGACTTTTTAGTAGTTTTAAACAGTTTAATATTGTAATTATATTTTAGTAAAATATTGTTATTCAAAAAATTTATTTAAAATTCTAATATTTTATTTATTATAAATAAATGACAAGAGTTGTTTTAATTCACAAGGGTGTAAAAATTCATTTCTTATTTATTTATTTCATTTTAACATTGGATTTTAAAAATCTTAAAATTCAATTAGTCTTAAACAAGAATAGTTTAATGACTTGAAATGATGTTAAATCAAGAATTATTAAGCATACTCTTATGAATTTAATATATAAGCAATCATTGTTAACAACAATTTAACTAAGAAATGGTGTATTTTTTCTGTTAAATAAATTTTATAATAAAAATTTTATAATAAAAATTTATAAAAACAATCAGAAAACATTATAAATAAACATTGCAATTAAGTGTGTATGTATAATAAGAATTGGAGAGAAAGAATAGTTAAAGTATCAAGGCATAAAAATTTTTTAGATAATCAAGCAATTTTAATTGATATAATTAAACAGTTTTAAAAGATTGTCAAATAATTCACTTAAAATTCAATTTTTATTTAACCTGATAAAAAACAAAAATATTTAAGTTTTCTATATTTTATTGTTTATTTGGTTTTAAGAACAAAAATATTTTCTTATAAAAGAACATTATATTTTAATTTAATAAAAGTTATTGAAATCTTTATACTGATCTCTTTATAAAATATCTGATTTATATTTATATCAATTGTTAGATAAGTCTTTGTTTATTTGGTTTTAAGCACAATAGTCTATATTAAAAAAAGAACTCATAATATTTTCGAAAAAACTTAAATATATTTGAAAACTAGGGTTTTATTGCTGATTTTTACATCCACTGAATTACAAATTGTCAACAGTTATCGGAATATTAAAACGACACGTTAATAAAATCCTGAAACGAAATCTAGATTTGGTGTACGAAATCTTCATTATAGATTTAATTGAACTGCACGTTTTTACAAGTGATTCTAACTTGGAAATTTAATCAACTAAAAGTTAACTAAAGTTTACGATTTTTCCTTATGAAGCATCCGTTTATGCAACGGATATTACTAACCATGTAGTAGATACACCAGATACTTGTAGATTATGTGCATTTTCGTCATATGCATTCACTAAAGTTTACTTCATTATAATATGATTTGACTCTAGATTACTCTCAATTATGTTCAAAGTAAAGCAATACTAATAATTATATATTACTTCCTTGTCAAGTTTGCAGTGTTATTATAATGATTCTATGCTTTACTTAATATAATATAATAAAGGATATGTATCGCAATTGCTATAGTATTCAATGTTACTTTATGCAACCTATGTTTAGCATAGGATTCACTTACGTGACAAGTGGTAAGGCTGTTCATAGATTTCACGTGGTTCTTCGTATTCCTCTTCAGTGGTGGCACGCGTTAACATGTAACACCACAGTCACTGAACCTACAACGTTCGACTACTACTAGTCAAATACACTTGAATATATAATTATTTTGATTGAGATATATAAAAAAATTATTTCTATAAGCTATAAAAAAAATTTTCATTTATCACAAATTTTTTATTAAAATGACTCTAAATATTATTGACAGAGAAATATCAGTTTGATTGGTATGCGTTATGCAAAAACAATTTAAAACTTAGTAATAGATTTTTTGCAAACAACTTCTTCAGTCAATAAAGTTATTCCATATTTTTGATCTTTATTTAAATGTACTTATTTTCATAAATTGTAATTTGAATTTATATTAATTCAGAACTATGTTAAATTTGCATACAAAACTGTTGAACTGTCTTGAACTTTCAAAATTTCTAAATAGTTTGTATTTAACATTATTTATAAAATAATGAATTTAAGTTAAAATTAGCGTTAATATTACACAATTTATTTTTATTCGCTTAAAACTCTAACCCGATTTCAAAATACATTTATATATGCATAAATTATATTAAAGTATGATAGTCTTGTTGACAATTTTATGAAAAATAATTTTAAAAAATACAATTCATTTTTAATATGCAAAAAATATAGCTATTCTGTTGCAAGACTTCAAATAATAAGTTTGAATTGATTTAAACAGATTATTCTTCATTTGTATATATATGGAAACGCAATTTGGCCATTAATATTTAGGTACAATTCTTGTCTGTAATACGGGCCCTGTGCCGCGCTATTAGAGTATAGCTTAATATGGTTTAGTTTCGGACTAGTTGTCTTGTGTTTGATTATAGATTGTATGTATTTACGAATAAGTAAATAACGGCTGAATTTGCGAAATAATTTTAATAAATGGATTATCGAAGTACAAAATTAGTAATGATAAATGACACTGATTTACAATAAACGAGTTTTTAAAAACTAATAATACTGCAATAAAAAACTGTTAATTAAACTGAATCAAAAATAATAGTAATTTAAATTGAGGTATTTCTAAATAGGAACACAAAATTATAAACAACGTGTGTACAATGTTTTTCGTGACAACACTTTTGATTTCTGAAGATTCACTGCACATTCAAATATTAAATACTGAGAGACTGAACGAACGTTAATCCTTATTTGCTGACTTTTGCCCGTTGATTTATAGCTTTTAGGTTTTCGCTTTGTTGCCAGTACTTTGAGGGCCACTCTTTCGAAGGGTTGTCACTCATTTCTTGAAGCGGTAGAAGTTCCAAAAAGGAGTACAGCTCTTAATTTGTCGTAATATCGTTGCTGACTTGTTGATTGAAAAAGTAATAAAATAAAGAATAATAAAATGTAATAAATGTAATAAATGAGTATAATGCGTCATTTTTTTGGATTATTTTGTGACTAAATAGATTTTTGTAAACAAAACTTTGTAAAAGAGCTGATTTCGTTTTATATTTAATATTATATTTTAGACTTAATTTTTAGAAAATGTTAAGTACAATGTATTTTTGACCAATAAATAAATTTGTTTTATTTTTCTAAAGAGATAATATTCACAAAATAAATCTTTAGTAGAATCACGGTTATAGGTCATTGATATCTATATTTTTCTAAAAATATTCTTTGGTTTTAACACATTATTATATATTAATAAAAAATATAACATTTTTTATTAATAAAGGTGTTTAAAATTTTTGTAATCAAGACTTTGTAAAAGTGCTGATTTCGTTTTATATTTAATAGTAAGCACACTATAATTTCGGTTATAATTCATTAGACTACTAGTGGCCAGCGGCCAAAATTATACATTAGTATAGCGTCATGCAGATTAAACCTGAACAATATATATAAAGTCCGCGTGAAACTGGTTTTTCTCTTCAAGCTGAAGTGTTTGATACCCCAATCGGGTGGATTAGACCCGGGATAAAATTATTAATTATTTTTGTTTTCAAATTTTCCCTTCTATTTTCAACCTCTTCGGAAAACATTGTTTTTTAATTTTTATTATTTTAATAATTACTAAATCCATTGAACAAGTTTAAAGAAACTTTCCTCCTCTAACCAAACCAACCCGAGTGAGGTATAAAAAACTTCAGCTTGAAGAGAAAACCAGTTTCACGCGGACTTTATATATATTGTTCAGGTTTAATCTGCATGACGCTATACTAATGTATAATTAGGCCGCTGGCCACTAGAAGTCTAATGAATTATAACCGAAATTATAGTGTGCTTACTATTAAATCGATAAGAGCGAAGAATGCCCAGTTTCACGCGGACTTTAAATATATTGTTCAGGTGTAGTCTGCATGACGCTATACTAATGTATAATTTTGGCCGCTGGCCACTGGCCGCTTCCTTTTACCCTCAGCCGAAAATTTTTTTGTAATATTTATTTTTCAATGTCCTCTTTCAAATAAAAGTGGTTTCGAAAAATTCGGCTTAATACACTTCGCAATATTGCCGTGTAAGCCTTATTTGATACATTTTTATCCTATTTTTTCATTAATTAATAGACTTTTAAGCCATTTTTAACCAATTTATCGTCCATTTTTAGTCAATTATTGTTTATTTTTAGACTATTTTAAGCCCTTTTTTAGCTCACCTTTTTTTAAAAAGGAGGGCTTATGGATTTGACCATGTCTGTCCGTCCGTCTGTCCGTCCGTCCATCCGTCTGTCCGTCCGTCTGTCTGTACGTGCGCCGTCTTTATATTAATAAAGGGATTTTTATGATAAGAGTCTTTTTTGAAAAAGTTTATTGTTAGCTCACTTTTTTTAAAAAGAAAAGCTTATGGATTTGACCATGTTTGTCTGTCTGTTTGTCTGTCTGTCTGTCCGTCTGTCCTCTGTGTCCCACTAGCTCGGCCATATTTATCAGCACTTATTTTAAAATTTGTTTATTAAACTGACTGCGTGTTTAGTAAAACCACATACTTCCCAGTAAACAACAATTGGTATAAAATAGGAATCAGTATAATTTATCTTAATGGATAGGTGCGGAAGATCTTAACACTGATTATGGATAAGTGTTCAAAATAAGATATTGAGTTTGATTCTGGTTGGCCGCATAATGGTAGGATACGTTTAAGAACCATCGAAGTCAGAAGTATCACCAACTATATGTTAATATAAAACTGGAAAACTGATTTATACTGAGTTGTGGTATCTAAAAATTTTTGATTAGTTACAAGTTTACCAATAAGATATCTAGTTTGTTTATGACTGGTACTCATGGTTCGGGTTATGGCTGTGGTTGGGGTTGGGATTGGGGTATAGTCGGGGTCAGTATCGGGGTCGGGTTCGTTCGGATAGGTTCAGGTCGGGTAAGGACGGGTTGGGTCGGTGTCAGGGTCGGAATCAAGGTCGGGGTCAGGGTCGTGGTCGGGGTCTTGGTGGTGGTCTGTGTGGGGGTCGGGTTGTGTCGTGACGTTTCGTGTCGGTATTGAATTTATGAATGTTATTATATTGGTTCGAAATTTTTTACACATTAAACCTTAGAAAGCTTCCGCTTTAAAGAATAATGTGCAGAAATTACATCTGAGCTATAGTCCCCTCCAATAATAACGAGAGCTTTTTGTATTTATATAAAATGAAAAAGTGAGCTCTCTATGAATGTGTCGATTTTGTTTTAACTTAAGTGAAGACTTATCGAGTTATTTATTACAAAAGATTGGTTTTAATTATTTACGATTAAAAGTATTAGAGATCGTGAATCTACATTCACCTCTAAATAGAGTATTAATTAATGGCTTTAAATCGATTGAGAAATTATTGATAAGAAGATGTAGACTAATCGGAAATTTTGAATTTTTGAAAAAATACGTTCATTTAAATCATTTAAAATTATATGAATCTCCGAATACTATAAATGGAAATGAATTTAAAGATATTCACGTTTATTTACCGCAATTAAAGTGTTTTGATTTACTTATTAAACACTTCACTGGAAAACATTATTTATTTCAAATACTGAAACATTTAGAAAAACTGGAAAATTTACGTGATTTGAAAATTGGCTGCGGTTTCATGAGAATGGATTGCCATAGAATATATAATGGCATCACTACTGATAATTTACTTTCATTTATGCAAAACTGTTTAAGTATCAAAACAATTAGTGTTTATCCGAAAGAAGCAAATTTCGATAAAACTAAAATAGAAGAGTATATTCAATCGAATAATAGAAAAATATACATTAAAACATTATGCTGTAATAATCGATTTCGAAGCGTTTAATGTAAAAAATGATTTTCACAAGAAATGATTTATATTTACTTAATAATTAATTTTTAAAAAATACGTTGTTTTAATTTTTTCGGATTCATTTTTGATGAAAAATATTATTTGTAGACTTAATTATATATTCAATTCAAACCTTTAATACATAAAGTATGACAGAGAACTTAGGCTCACGTGACGTCACTTTTTACAGTACATTTATATATTAAAAAATGACGTCACATGAGCCTAAGTTATCTGTCATACTTTATAAATCATAATATAATTTATTAATGGATGATTAAAAACACACCAAATGCGCTGTTAATCATCATTTCTTATTCCAAAACTGAAAACAATAATAGTGTTTATGTAACTTCAAACCACTTTCCAGATGAAGAAGACTGGACTATTGAAGAGTTTATTAAAAACATAGAATTAAGAAATTTGTAATACATTTAATTTAATAAATTATATTTAGTTATACTTATTATTTTTTGTTATATTTTAATGTTTATATATATCCTATAGTACTTATTAATTAAAGTATTTTAGATAAAATCACGTTTTAAATTGTTTGTGATAAGTGGTCATCACTTTTATTACAAAAATCTGATTTTATTACGAGTAGAAAATCACTAAAAATAGAATACTAAACAAAACATACATTTAGACAATTTTAAATTCGTGAAAATAAAAATTTCAGATTTTGTTTAATAAAAAGACTTATAGTTAATACAGATATTACATTACGCCGAGTTAATATATTACGATAAACATTGCGATTTAAATAGAGTTGCATTAGGAAAGGCTTTAGGGAATGCTTAATGAGGCAATTCTTTCGAGGCTTCTTTTATATAATTGTTACCATTACATGTTTCTGGAAACCTTTTAAAATAGTAGATTCCTATATATTTAAATGGTCTTCCAATATCTAATGTCTTAAAAAGATCAGAATGTTGTCAATAGGGAAAAATCGATTTTTACTTTTATCAATAATCTTCTCTAATCCAAGATCTCCTCCCAATATTTCTTCATGTAATGAGTAAATTTTATGTTCACTTATAATTATAGGAACCATAACTAACAGTTTTGAGCAGTTTGCGGTATTCTTTTGCGTATAGAAATTTTTTTAATCTGTTAGATTGAATTTTGGGATCGTTTTAGATCCTCTGCTAACAATTTTTCGAATTGATTAAGCATTTTAATCTCTCGGTTTAAATTATAAATATTTCGTCCAATTAGACTTCAAAATTTAGTATTGGGTAAATTTTCTTAAACTTAGTAGCGTATAGACTTCTTTAATAGCATACAAATTGTTAGTAACATTCTGATTTTGTAACGATATTGACTAGTGTCGAGATTTATCGATTAAACATAATTCCAAAGGTTTTTTTATTTGATTCATCTGTTCGAATCGCTATACTGGTAATGTTTCTCTATGAATCTGTTTTGAATCTCCAGTTTCAATTTTTATCTCGTAGGCATACGTACGTAAAAAAATTAAACTTATTAAGGAAATTATTAATAATTGTTTAAAATCTTTTTGTTTCTTTAATGCTTAAATATTTTGTTATCAGCAATATCACGTTGTTTGACTTCTTCAATTTTAATGATATAAAAAGTATATATTTTAAAGAAGTAAAGAAGGCTTTTAGTTGTACAGCGGTGTCCACGTTAATCTGTGACCGCAGCTATTCTAACGATATCCGTCGTTATTGGTCGAAGACACCTTCTCATTGAGAAGCCAAATGGATAGAACAATCCCCTGGTTTAGAACAATCTGAGTCTGTCTCCCGAAACTTAAGTCTCTAAACGCACTAAAAATGTGCAAAAAAGCAGGCTTAAGGGGTAAACAACAACAACAACCACTTATATAAAACTTTTTAAAACGTGATTTTATCTAAAATACTTTAATAAAAAAAAGTACAATTATATATATATAAACATTAAAATATAACAAAAGATAATGGGTATAACTAAATATAGTTTATTAAATTAAATGTTTTACACATTTCTTATTTCTATGATTTTAATAAACTCTTCAATAATCCAGACTTCGTCATCTGGAAAGAAGTTTGAAGTTCCATTAACACTAATAATGTTTTCAGTTTTGGAATAAGAAATGATGATTAACAGCGCGTTTCGTGTGTTTTTAATCATCTATTAATAAATTATATTATGATTTATAATCGTTTTAATTATTATTTGTTCAATTTCTTAAAGTAAATCAAGCCTGAGATTCTAACAAAAATCCAAACACGAGCCTGAGGCTCAGGCTCATGTTCAGGCTCCAGAGGCTCGAAGGCTCTAAACCATCATCAATAGTATAAATAGTCTAAATTTTAAAAAATTCTTTAAATCATTAGAGATACTTTTGAAACATAATCAGCGAATAGAAAGTCTAAGTTTTTTTTATAAATGCATGTATAATAAAGCTAACAAAAATCATTTTAAATCATTTAAAATGATTAAACATGACTCCCTTATATGCGCCGAATTAATAAAATCCAGAAAAAATTTTGAACACTGATATCACACATAAAGTAATATTATTATTATTTGCTTGATTCTGTACTGTTCAACACATTAAGAATAATATTTTAATTTTATTTATTCGTTTTAAAGTAAGTTTTTATTCATTGTTGATATTATATATTTTTTATAAATTTTTATTTTTTGTCATATTTAATATATTTTTTCGATATTAATTTATTAAAAATAATTATAATCTATCAGATTATTTTAAAACTAAAGATATCGATAAGAGTACCACATATTTTAGAAACAGTTTACTATTAATTGATTCTTAATTCTATATTTAAATTCATACAAACACCACAATAAAAATAACATTTACGTAAGTTTATAACTTTCCTATTTAGCATGAAATTAATCTTAATGTAAAAGTTTTTTGTTTTTATATCAGTAATGCATTAACGATAGTCAGGTTTAATCATTTTAAATGACCAAACATTAATCGCTTATCTGCGTTAAATCCGTAGGCTATTGAGAAAAACGTAAACACTTTTATGAGTGATAATGTTTGGTTTCATTCATTATATAAGTAAAATTGTTTCTTTTAAAAAATATTACTTTTTAAGTTGATTATTGTATATAAAGTAAGTTTAGAATAGTGTTGTATCGCTTTTTGAAATCAAATTAAAAATCAAAATTAATTAAGCACTTTGATTTTGATTAATCAAAATTAAAATACAATTAAAATATAATTTACGACTGAAATACAATCAAAATACAATCAAAATACAATTCAAATAAAAGTTTTATTTAAAAATCAAAATCAAATTGAAAATCCT
>JAQGAW010004747.1:0-10517 GCA_034698025.1 Phthiracarus crinitus | reverse complement strand
TCTCTTAAGCGGAACCCGAGCCTCGAACCTAAGGTTCAGGCTTAAAAGTATAAGAACCTCAAGCCCGAGCCTCTATTTAAAATTCAAACACTAGCCTGAGTCCGAGCCTGAGGCTTAGGCTCATGTTCAGGCTCCAGTGGCTCGGATGCTTTAAACCTCCATCACTAAAATATATAGATATTTCATTTTTAACCAAAAAATATGAATTTATAAGAGTGAATGGCTTTATAAATTAAATAATATATTATAATCATAAACCATAGCATAAAATTTACACATCTGTTAATATATGATGAATATTAAGTCAAAATTAAATATATAAAACTTACATTAAACGTTTATTATTTGGTTTTTAATCAATATAAAGACAGATTTATCACTAAAGCATTCGTGAACCGATACAGCGTTCATTTACTCACCTGTTTTTATGCTGCAATAATTCTATGACATCATCGCAGCGAAAGCGCATGCGAACATTAATTGAAACGTAATAGACTTTTATGTATCGCTAGAATTTTCTGTAAATAAACCCGAACCGATTCTAATCTATTTTAAAGTTTTTATTGCAACAAATGGTATAAATACCATATATTAACTAAATAAAACTATATTTAAACATAATTCCTTAATATTTTGAAACTTAAAGTTAAAAATTATGCTTATTTATGGCCTAAAATAAAAAACAAGGTTGGGTTAGGGTTAAGAAGCAAGTAAGGTTAAATTAAGGTATACTTCAAAAATGCAAAACTAATAATTTAATTAATATTTGCTATATTTAAAGTGAGAATTTTTAATATATATATTTGCTATATATTCTATTGAGTGACAAAATTAAAATTTAAAGTCATATATGGCGTCAAATAGAAAAATTAAGGTAAATTAAATATGTGTAGATTAGAGTTATTTAGGTTATTCCCTAAAATTCCGCTCTATGCTAATAGATTTCATTATTGTGGTTAACGTTAGTTGGCTATTATCATAATAATTATTAATGAATGCTATCATTCAAGACTATAACTAATTATTCTAAACTTTGACTAAATTTAAACATTAAACGGGACTAAAAAAGTTATTGCACAACAATTTCATACAATAAATAAAATATTTCTTTGAAACCAATCATAAAACCGAATAAATTATAAAAATTATTAAATATGGTAATGCCTCCGATGAGTTTGCATAATATAAATAATATAAGTATAACGTAAATTAATAATAATTATTATTACTTCGTAATAATACTAATTATGCGAAATAAATTATTAATAGATTAATTTTGAATATAGGAGATTGTATTGTGTATCGCATATTGTAGGGGTTTTCAGAGTTTGTTTACTGTATGACAGTTGAAAATCAGGTTTTTATAATAAGATTTCTAAATATTTATACCAATCAACACGTGACTAAAAGGTCACTTTCTGAATACATCTAACAAATAACTGCTGTACGCTTTAACTCAGTTATAAAATAAAATGTTTACACAACGGTAAAAATAGCATTTAAAAACACTTAATTACATTTAAGGTATTATTGAGTAATTACGGCATTTTGGAATTTTGGAATTTTTATCCCACTTATCAACTGAAATCTTATAAAAATAATATAAAATTAAAAGTAAAAAAGTCTAAGTTGAACTAACCATAGTTAAAATTGTTAATTTATCGTCATTTTCTGCCAAAGCATTAGCGAACGCTTGTCCAAACTCAGTGCCTTTGTACCAGTCAACGGAGGCATATAAACCTATAGATTTGATAATGTAGTTTACAGTAATTGTAAGTTTAATAAAATTATTAATATAAATCCTAACCATCTAACGTTGAATAGCAAATAATAAAGTCATACATTGTTGGTAATGTTATTTCATCGCTTTAATCAGTACAGGATTTTCCAGATATTCAACACTTTCAACACCAAAGTCATATTTTCCTGAATTAATAAGTAAGCATCTAAAATGAACGAAAATAAAAAGTTATATCTGACTTACTTCCACGACAACAATTAAAGAAATAATTTTCGGTTTGTTTCGCAGTTTTACTCATTTTTTAATTGTTAAACATTTCTATTATCTCTTTATTTGGAGTCGTATTTCCATCAAAACCACAAATTTCATTGTTTTGATTTCCATGCGAAATACTTAAAAATATGAAAGCATTGTGATTAATCATTTCAAAACTTGTCGACAAGTTAGTCAAAACCTCTAATTACATTCTCTATTTTAAATTCTATAGACAAGTTGAAAAGTTTTGTTATATTATAAGAATTTTTCTTGCTAAATATAGTTAAAACTGGAACATTTATGAATTTATGTACAAATCTTGGTGAATTTTTATAAACTGCCAAAAACGGGAAAAATAGGGAAATTAAAAGTACTTTTCAATGATTAGTTATAATAAAAGACAATATTTTTTCGGATAATCAGACTTTTAATTTATTACTCTAATTTAACGAAAATTGAAAAAATTGCTCATATTATAAATAACAACTTAAATTAGATTAATTTGTTAGTCCGATAAATCCGACTTTTGAATATTATTTTATAATTCCGCTTTTTTAGAGGATTTACCGATATATACTAAACTCATAAAATTATCGTTGAAATCCATAACTTTTGTGACACTCAGATGATTAAAAACATTTTTCTCAAATTTTAAAAAAATCAGACAATTAGTAAAAAAATAATACATGCATTAAAAAACTTAAAAATATATCATATAGTTTATAAATTTTTTGCTCATAGTTTTTATTCCGAATAATAGGTTTTAATTCAGATAATTCGTCCGCTTTTAACTGGTTTTTAGTCTGAAAATATATTGTCTCTGATTATAATTAGTATATGGTAAGATATTAATTTCCCAATAATACATTCAAGGAATAGATACGTGATATTCATGGAAATCCGTATTCCTATTAATAGATTTACTTACAATGTAACGAAAATAATCTTTTAAGGATTCTTAGTTTTTTGGAAACTTATTTACAATAACAGGGAATAAACATTAAATATACACATCGCAAGCTGTCCGTTAATTCTTAAAATTTAATTCACTTACTGCACGGTGGAATTATACCATTATTTTAAATTTGATAATATTTCGAGATAGCTCTCTATTTCATCATTAGATCCGTTGTTTAAAAATTTCGAATTGAGATTCTAAACTCATTAAAACATAAGTTGCGACACATTAAACATTAAAAACATAAAGTAAACAAAGTCCAATTCAATACATAATTTTTAGTCTGTAATTAGCAATAACTATATTTAAAATTATGTATTGAATTGCATAATCGGTTTAAATAATTTACTGTTTTATGCCAATTTTTAAAATTATTTCTAGCATTTTTTTTCGATTAAAGCAATTAACGAAAGCTTTGTAAAAAGCTCCTAGTAAAGTGGAGTGTTGATTGTTCTTTGAGTAGTCTTCAAATTCATTTTTAAACAGTAATTATCAGTAACAATCTTTTTTATGCCATCAATCTACCTAATGTCAGCTCTCTATGAATGTGCCATTCTTATTTAGAATGCAATTAGTTAATTTATAACTATTTTGAAACACAAAATATATATATTTATTTTATTTTATTTTATTTGTTCGGTTAACTACAAACGCTAATCGTTATCATATTTAATTCAGTTTATTAATTAAGTTCTGTTTATTATTTTAAATCTGTATATATGATTCTCTCCGATACAAATCGGTTATCTGATAATAAATAGTTTACGATTGCGAATAGCAATCGGGTTTTGAATTGAATTCGTATTAGTATCCGTATTCTTTTTTGTTTTCGATCGTAATTTTGTTTTCGTTATTTTATTTTATTCGGACTCAACAACGTTATCGTTTGCGTAATTGGATTCGGACTCAAATATGGTTATCGTTCGCTGAACTAAAGACATGACTTTGAGTTATATAGGATAAGAGAAACTCTTCGCATTTCATTTGTTTTCTGCATATATTGTTAGTCTCAGTTCACAGGAGATTTCGGTGAGCTTTAACTACACTACAACCCCTGCAGAGATAGTTATCGTTTTGGCGTGAAGACTGTCCACTGAAAACTTCACTTGTTAAAATCAAGATTAAATAACACTTGCATAATAAGGCCTAAACTATAGATATCGGATTTCGTGTAAAACCTCCTTCCAGAATAAACTTCTGGCGCTCTGTATTGATGAGTTCCGGTATAAATCGATAAGTAGATAATTATATAAGTAGAAAAACTGAAATCGATTAATTTAACGAATCGATTGTTGTCCCCTTTAACTAACATTATGTTTTCTGGTTTTAAATCTTGATGGATAATCATTTCAGGTTTTAAATTGTGTAAATAAATTACACACTCTAATAGTTGGATTAATATTTCGCACGATAAACCGAAATGCATGGAATTCATTGAATTTTTAAGTGTATTATAGATTAGAATTTTGATTACATAATTTAATGGCATTGAACATAACTCTAATTGAATGTGCAGTAATAGTTATTATGTTTGTTTTTTATCAATATGTACAGTGATATCACAACAGCTCTCGTAAACCAATACAACCGTTCAATAACTCTCATGTTTTTATGCTGCAATAACTATATGAGTTCATCACATTGTGAATTCATGCTGGCATTTATTGCAATGCAGTAAAATTGTTAATCATAGAATTTTGGAAAATAAATCCTACCCTACTTTTAGAATATAAGTGTTTTATTAGAAGATTGTTTTTTAGGAGCACTGTCTTATATATGATTAAAATTTATAATAAAATACTAGATTAAAAATAGATTTCGTCGGGTTAATTAGTATTATTTTATTATTTATTAATCTGGTTTTAAATTAAATAAATTTACATTAAACTAGTTTATAGCACATTTTTGATGATTAAAAACTCAAAAACACATGTCTGTATAAATTGTTATTATTATGTATAAAGCAAGTTGGCTATAATCATATTTTTCCTGAATAGACTATAAACGCATTAAAAATACTTTTTTAAAGTTATGCATTATTATATACATTGCCATAGATTAGTAAACAATATCTTGGCGCTATTGATTATAATTCTGACACCTAAAAACAACATTTTTAATGTTTATAGTCTATTCAGCGCATGTATGGATATATTCATAAACTATATGTATTTCTAAAGAGATACTTATTATGCTATAATTTAAGCAAGTGATAAAATTATGAAAATTAATTAAAAATTAAATTGTTAACATTTACATTAAGCTGAAATTCCCGTGGTAACTTTTTCAAAAAACACCACTAAATTAATTTTATATACGGCAAACCATCAAAATTTTTATAGTTAAAACCTTAATAAAGCGTGGTTTATACAGTTAAACCTTCAAATAATTTAGAAATCACTATAAATCATTTTTTAATCTATTTAAAAGGGACCGGCTTTTAAAGTTTTGGGGAATTGAAATATGGTGCTAGAAAAAAGCCCCTTCGAAAACTCAGTTACTAATTATTAAAGATATAGGAATTAAAACACGCATAAAATACAGTAATAATCAATGGGTAAAATTTTCTTCGAGAAAAAAGCATGAAATTCTTTGGAAATTATTCGACTATTTCTACCAATTTATTTTAGAAAATTAACAAATTTCTTTGACTTTCTTTGATCAAAAATATTTGACCACTTAGTAAAAATGTAATTACCTTTAAATCGAGCTAAACTATAACTGAATCTAATACTTATATTAAAAGAGTATTTCTTATCTTACTGTATAATAAGTTTATATAATACATTACATACGAAAATTAATGCTTAGTTACAAGCGATAAAACAGTTATCTGACTAATAATTCGATTGCTTAATAGTCATTTAGTTATACAGTTATTTTTATGAAACTCAATTTTAATATGTTAAATACAAAAATTATTTCTTATTTTGCGCCATATTAATAAGAATTTAATGAATATTTGTTCCATTTTATTCAATCGTTTCTGCAATAACTAAATTAATTAACGAAAAATTGGAATTATAGGTATGTTTTTTAATAAATTGTTTATAACTAAAAATGAGCTGTAGAAATATAATTCCTTTATAATTTTTTTTATAATAAATGCTAATTTAGGATAAATTTGATTTTCTATTTAATTATAAATAGAGGTAAGTTATAAGATTAATAATGATAAGAATAAGCATATTTATCCTGAGCTTGAGCTTGTTCTTGTTGAGCATATCTCATAATATGGTACTTATTGAGCTTGAGCTTATCTTTCTAATCTCAAAAAATTAAATATTTGAGCTTGAGCTTAAGCTTGAGCTTTGAGCTTACTTATAAAAAATAAGAATCAAATTTTTCTCTTTTATCAAATTTTAAAATTTAATTTTAATTAAATGAAAAATTTTTTGAGAGTTTAATTGATTATTTTATCTGTCCTAATGAAATTTTCTTACACTAATATGTAAAATACTTACTTAAAAATATCATATATAATGCAATATTAGTTAATATTTTTGTAAAAATTATAAACATAAGCACACCCTAAGCTTATAAAGCTTAGGAGAGCAAGCTTGAGTTTCATAATCTGAATCAAGTTTAATAATAACAAGCACGAAAACGTTGATTGAGCTTTGCATTGAGCTTGAACTAGTTTAAGCTTGCTGGTTGGAGCTTGAGCTTATTCTCACCATTAAAGATTAATATGAAATTAGGTTAAACTTTGTATAATATACAAAATTATTCGTATAATATGTTTTGTAAATCGAACGAGTTTTAGTGTTAAAAATTAATTTTAATTTAATTAATTTAATTATTTTCAATTGTGCTATATAATAATAAATAAACGATTGCCCAGAGACAAAGACAGAAAGAATTACAATGATTTGACGTACTTATATTTCAAATCTAATAGTTCCTTTGGATAACATTAGCAAAAACCAATTTTATATAGAGGATAATTGTAATTTATTAAAATTTAAATTATGTGAGTTAAGCAATAAAATAAATTCAAAAGTATCACTAAAACATTTAAACCTAAAATTTTTTGTAAATTAATAAAATTTTTATATATTTAAATTCTGTAGATTTTCGGTTTTTCATAGCATTTTGGTTTTAACATTTATAAATAATTATTTATTAAATTTCAGTGAGTGCTCTAACATTTTAGTACATATAATTTTGTAACGCCTTATCGTAGTATTTGCTTATTATAATAAAACTTTACATTGACTTTTATTTACCTTAAGGGGAACTATTTCAATTGGGTTAAGCCGATTTTTATCGGTTAACTCGCATTAAAGGTGCTATTGGTTTTGTTTTTAATGGTTTTGAATGGTTTAAACCATTAATTAATGGTTTGGTCTGATTTGGTTTCTATATTTTAAAAATGGTTTGATTTGATTTGGTTTAAACATTTTATATGAAAAACCATG
Organism: Phthiracarus crinitus; assembly: GCA_034698025.1. Taxonomy (NCBI): domain Eukaryota; kingdom Metazoa; phylum Arthropoda; class Arachnida; order Sarcoptiformes; family Phthiracaridae; genus Phthiracarus; species Phthiracarus crinitus. Next base: position 3,142 of record JAQGAW010004747.1, on the reverse strand, counting down.
AAACCATTTCAAACCAATAACGAGTTTTTTATGTTTTTAATGATTATTGCATTTAAAATAATCAAAAATATTATTTTTTTTCCATAAAAATTCAAATATTTTAAAAAATATTATCTTACAAACTTTGAAAAATTTTATTTACAAAATTATATTTTTATGAAATATTAGCATAAATTCAATGTTAATACCTTATTGGTTTATTAATGGTTTGGTTTGGATTGAAATGGTTTTACAGTCGATTTATCGGTTTGGTTTGGTTTACATTTTAAATTAATGGTTTGGTTTGATTTGGTTTTAAAAAAGTCAAACCTATAGCACCTTTAACTTGCATTCTATAGAACGTAATATATAACAACTAATCTATAAAATTTTCCTGCTTGTTATATTATATTAGTGGATTCTGAGGCAATCAAAGTAGCTGTTGATATAGATTACAATGCATTAAAATCTACTTCAAGGCTTAAATTTTTAACGCATCCGCTTAGTTAACTATAAACTGACAGTATATCGCATTGAATTGTAGTCTCTGGCAACGGCTACTTTTATCTCATTATATTAACCAATATATCTTAGTTTTATATAATAAACTGCGTTTTGTAAAAGCTGATAACGTTTTATAAATACTTTTATTTAAAATTCATTATATGCTAACTTTATATTAAATTCTGAGATAAATAAATAATATAGACAAATTATTTTTGTATTTTAAATATATTAAGATTTTAATTTAATAATTTTATAATTAACTAATTAAATTTTATTTTCATTTTTAAGAACACAGTAAATTTTTATTATATTGTGTTAATGCAAAACATGTTGCATTTTATTATAATGTTGTAAACAGTTTTTCATCAAGTGTTTCGTGAATAAATAATAAGTTGTTTATCAGCTTTCATGGAGTGATAAATACACAAATTATATTTAATCTGACTTATAAACGCAAATAGACACGTACTCATTCTTTATAACAGAAATTGTTTTTTATTTTTAATTTTTTACTTGAAGTTTTCATTTTATAATTATATTTTTAACATCGTTAGGCCCATTTTTAATCCATTATTTTATATCATTTTTTAACAATCTACATACAGACGGACAGACTGACATGTCAAATGTTTAATTTATTAATATGAGTTTAAAAATAATTTATTATTATAGATTATAAATGAAAACAAGAACGACACATTCACAGAAAGCTGACTTTCTTTTAGTTTACTTTATACATATTATGGTTGTCTTAATTCAATAGTTCGCAATAATCCTTAATTAATTTGAAGATCAGATAAAATCCTTTATTAATATAAAGAAAGCGTACATACAGATGGACAGACGGAAAGAGAAGTTCAAATTCATAAGCTGGCCTTTTCAAGTAAATTATCTAAAAAATTTAATTTAATTTAAATTATGTTTTATTTGTATCAATTAATTAATTCATAAATTTTTAGAATAATTCGAGTATGACTCGATATGCAGAAAATTTTGTTGAAATCGGACCAATAGGCAGCGGAGCTTTGTCTACTGTATTCAAAGCAAAATCTAGAATTGATAAAAATTTTTACGCAATTAAAAAAATTCCATTCAAGAGCGATGCAGAGAATCAAACTATAAAAGAAATCGAAATCTTAAATCAACTTAATAGTGAATATGTGGTAAAATATATTGATTCATGGATTGAATCGAATTATTACATTCATAGTATTAGTGTTGTATTGGATAAAAGAAGCTTATTAGTTGATCCGATTTATACACATTTATTGCATATTCAAATGGAGTTATGTTCGGAAACATTACGCACATACTTAAAAAATTTGAATTATACCACTAAAAACTGTTTAAATTTAAAACAATTTAATGATAATTGCAAAATATTTCATCAATTATTACAATGCGTTCATTATTTGCACTCATATGAGCCACAAATTATTCACAGAGACCTCAAACCGGAGAATATTTTAATAACTGAAATAAATAGTGAAAAATGTGTGAAATTAGCAGACTTTGGTTTGTCAACATTTCATCACTTTGTTAATGAGTCGCATACGAAATACATCGGAACTAAACAATACCGAGCAATAGAATTGGATTCCAATAAATATGACACTAAAGCTGACGTTTTTAGTTTAGGAAGAATTATGACAGAGCTGTTCAATTTTGAAATCAATGAGTATAATATCATTTTAAAATTTTTAATCTATTCGCATAAAATCATATGCTTGATTCAATTTAATTAATTTATGTTCATTTTTCGAAAAACTTTTGAAAATATATAATTAACTTATAATTTAGAAAAATAAACAAACTCTAAGATTTTTAGAATTATCAAAAAGGAATAAATAATAGAAAGAGCTTGCAATTTAAAATAACAAATAACTAAATAACAATTCAGATAAAATTCATAAATAAATTTATCAAATGTTTTATTTTTAAATAGTGAAAATTTATTGGTTAACGATTCCTTCAAAAGTCAATACAAGTATTTGTTTGAAACTTGTGTGAAATGTTTGTCAACTATGATCAGACACAGACCCACATGCAATTTTATTTTAGAATCTTCCGTATTGTGGTATTTATTAGATAAAAAATTAGGATCGGAAAGTCTAAATACATCAGTACAGATTATAAAATTAACAGATAAAACTAAAACTGAAACACAATCGCCAAAAATTGACCTAGAAGGTAATAAAAGTATTATTTAAAAATTATTACTAAAAAATTTTAATATAAAAACTAAATTTTAAAAAATCATATTAATTATCATAGTTTATAATGCATAATCATTAAGGCTTTGAAAATCGTTAGAAAAAAAGTTGCCAAATCGTTTGATTTCCGTTTAAAAAAAGGTTTCAAATCGTTTGGAAAATTGTTTAAAAAATTTTAATTTTTATTACAAAAATGAATTATAATACACAATCATGTAATATTTTATTTTGTCTTCACTAAATGATCTTCTATTGTCTCTTAAAAATGCTTTATATTTAGAGAAAGATCTTTCTACATCGACAGAAAATAGAGGACAAAACTCTCGATTAATTTTATCCGTTAATTTATTTTTTTCTGAAATAAAAGAAATCAAATCTGGATTTTTTCTTATTGAATTTTCTAATTTGTTTTCATATTCAGTATTCTTTAGCAATGTTTGAGC
>JAQGAW010004746.1:0-10519 GCA_034698025.1 Phthiracarus crinitus | reverse complement strand
TAAAAATTTAGAAATATACAACTAATTATAGGTTTTAACTTATTTAGGATTAACAACATTAAATTTAACATATATTTTATTACTTTTTAACAAAATAAATTTCCCGAATTTTCAATTTTTGTTCCCGAATTTAATTGTTTTTTAGCTCCCGAATCCCGCCCAATTTTGATGATTTTATGTCCCGAAAAATTGAAGCCCTACATATTACTTTTTAATAATGAAAATTAGATACTTAGTATAGGAATAAAAATGGAACCGAATTATAAAATATTGTTGAGAATAGTATCTGAATTGAATCGATTTATTAAAAATTTATTAGAATAGAATAGGAATTGAATCTAAATCATAAATTTGATATCTACCGAACACTACTATTAATGCAATAATAACAAAGTGTTAATACTAGAAGAAATTAAATAGAATTTTTTTAAAATTTAAATTCATTTATTTTGATTCAAACACAAAGTTTATTGTTTAGAAACATTAATAAATTTATATTTAATTTCTATTGCATTTCGATTTCAATTAATCGTAATGCAAATGGAATAATATTTTAAATTTATATTTCAATTTTAAAAAATGGAAACAACACTACATAATAGTAATAAGTATTGAATAGACGTATGAGTATTAATAGCAAATTGTAATAAGTGTAAGCAAATCGATAAAAGGTATATAAACTAGCAGCGATTATTACCATCGATAGCATAATAAATACCCAAACAGTGTTACTAAAACTATTCAAGTATGAAAATAGAGGTGTTTGCTCTGTTTGTATGGCCGATAGGATATGTTCTCCAGGAATCATGTCAACTCTGCGAGTTATGTCTATATTCGTATATTTTTTCAAACCAAAGTATTTGAGTGGAAAGTGACATAAATTAATATCTATATTCCAGTTTTGAACTAATTCTGCCGCTTTACTAGTATTATTAGTTATATTGACATTTGACAATATTATTCTATTAGAATTATATAATAATACAATCTCATTTTTATTGATTAAACTGTAATTTTTCTCACCTATATCTGTATTTTAAGGATAATTCCATAACAATTTTGAACAAAATTCCACAAATTTGTTTTAATGTGAATGATATAAATGGCTGCAAACTTTGATGAATAAATATTGTAATATTATTTTCAAATGTTTTGTGATTTTCTAATTCAAAATTTTCTTTGAGAGGATAGCAGAAATAGTTATCCATTTATCTATCAGTTGATGGATACAAAACTACGGAAAAGCCTTCATCATATTTAAAGCCTTATAATTGGTTAATTTTTTTTGAGATCCTCAACTTATTTTTAAAAGATGTTTATAGAATCAATACTAATGAAGTTTAATAATGCGATTTATGTTTTGGTTTGACATCTAATTTGTTAAAAAAATTAGTGAGTCTCTGAATAATAAAATAAGTTTCAGTTGAATAATATAAATTAGGTTTTGTTTTCATTTTGTTATTTAGAATTAATTGTCTAGTGGTTTTCACATTGAATTTTTTTAACATTACAAATCTTGTTAAAGTCTCACAATTTTTGTTTTTTATCTAAATTTAAAAAATAAATATTATTATTGTTTTTTGCATATAATTATATTAAGTTAATTTACACACTTTAAAATGTAAGCGGGTTTCAATTAACAACTAATATTGAAGAACTCAAATAAAAATTCATGATCAATATGTAGATTTAAATACAGAGAAATTACGAAATCTCCCAAAAAATACTGTAATGCAGAAAATTAGCAAATATAACACACACTATTTTACAATTTAATTAAGTGATATTATTAATCCTTGACATTATGATTGAGATAAGACATAATAAAAAAGTCAATTTCTTTCAAAAGAAAATAATTTATATTATAATAGTTGTTTTATTCAAGGGATAAAAATTTTGTTCAAAAAATCTTTCAAAAAATTTAAAATATAAATTAGGTGTTACGGTAGTAATTTTCTGTTATATTTCTTTTAAATAATTAATTTTCAATATATGCTTTAACAATTATTTTACAATAATTTGTATTAAGCTTATTAGTCATAAAATAAAATATTATAGAATTATTTTTTAAGTAACTTAATTAATCTAATTTCTAATAATTATCTAATATTTTCACATATTTTGTAGTAAAGTAAACAAAAGTGTTAATTCACTTATAACTTACAATAGCTCTAACTTTAAGAATTATCTGTATAAATGTATTAATAATTTTTTACTTTTATTACCTTTGATTTATTTATATTTCAAGATATAAAAATAAAAACTTTTATAAATTTAAATTGATATAATTTTTTTTGGAAAATAATTTGACAAATTATAATATAAATACTAAAAATATTAAGGCAAAAATTAAATTCATTTAATTGGTCAAAGAATATTTTATCCCACGTTTAGATTATTTTTATTATATTAATGAACAGACGAAATATGTTTTATTAATATTATTGAATCATTATTTATTAATAATGGATACCTTTACTAAAATACAAATGTATTACTCAAATAATTTCTTAACATTACGTCTTAAAATAATGTCATAATATAATTGCATTTACAAACGACTATTATTTATATGCAATAAACTAAACATTTATTTAATTTCTTATAGATGGAACACATTTACAATTAATGTAATAATTAAAAATCGTTAATTGTGAAAGTGGAATATTTTTTCTAAGTTAAATAAATTGATAATTTTGTGTTTTACAATTTATAAACTTTATTCAAATATCGTAATTCACAAGTGAAAAGCATTTTTATATAAGCGTACCTTATTCTACAGTTTTTTGTTATGTAGAAAGTTACACAAGGGAGTGATAGCCAATGGATGACACCCTATAGAAATTTAAGAAAGATGACCAACCCTCACCCAAAATTTTGAAAAGATTTTGGTCAATTGTATAAAAATTGTACATCAAAACTGATGAGTTTTTGTGACCCATTAAAGAGAGAAGTTTAGGGTGGAGCGTCATTTTTTTTGCAAGGAGCGCGAGCGTGAGGGCCTAGCGGTGCATCACTTTATGTAATGATATTCGTTACAGATTATATTGCAGATAATAACAGCTGGGGTGCTGGCAATGTAAAATGATGTGGGTTTCTAGTAAATAAGTAAAAGTTCTGATGATAATTTTATTAATTTTACACGACAGTATAACGTTTTATTTTGCTTTATACTGTCGTGTAAAATTAATAAAATTATCATAAAAACTATATCCGACAGTGCGATGGAATAAGATTATTAAAAGTTCTTAATTGAATAAATCATATTCAGAAACCTGTGTTCACAAAGTTTCAAATTACCCTAAATTAAAGATTATTTGCCAATGCAAGAAAAAAAGTGAATTTTAAAAATTTATTCATATTGCTGCCTATACATTAAGTGCGGCTTATTCAGTACATAAGATGCAACTGTTCACTAACAACAACAAACATAAACCCTCTATTTTCCTTTAAACAATTATAGTGCGGCTTTACATGAAGTGCGGCCTTTACATAAATACATTTTCAAGATTCATGAATTTTGTAATAATTGATGATGCGGTGGAAACATGTCTGCGACCTATAATCGTAAATTTAGGGTAATACAGTTTCTTTGTGAAGATAATATCAAAAAACTTTAATTAACTCATAATACATAATAACTATTGATAATATAATACCAATTAACCACAAATAATAAACACCCTTCAAATTCATTAAGTTTAAAACAAGGAATGAGTATTCGGTCATCCATTTATGCTTGCTTTCCATATCATTATCTTTATTTCCAATTCTTTGCATCCAATAATTATAAATTCCGTTATCAGTTAATTGTGAAATTCTATCAAAAAAAATAAATATTTTTATAGATTATTCGAAAAAAATTTAAACATTCATGTGGAGCTAACTTTATTGTATAGTAATGCAAAATTATCAATCAAGAATTCAAATGAAGATTTAATTTCTATTTTGGGCAAGATATCAAAATTTTTTTAACAATAAGAAATGTTGAAATCCTTTTATTATATAAAGACTGAGTTTATATAGGAAGAAAAACAAACGGACATACGGACAGACAATCAAATCCATAAGTAAGAGTTTCTTATAAAGGAATTTTAAAAACTTTAATTTTCTTATAGTAGTTATACATTACATTCTGTTCATATTTGTTAATAATTTCGAAGATGTATGAGAAACAGCTATTGAGTAATAATTCTGACCGATTCCTTGAGACGAAAGGTATATCTCATGTTTTAGTTTAATGATCCACTTTTCGTTTGAATAACGCAAAAATCCATTAAAGATTGGTTTATTTAAAACCAGCACATACTTCTTTGATTTTAAATTTTCAATCAGATGTTTAGTAATAATTTGATTATAAGATTTCACTAGACTTATTCTATTTCTGTATTCTTTAAACTCATTAGTTTTAGCTTTATATTTATTAATTAACAAATCAAAATAAAATCCCTTCACAGCTATTATTTTTAAATCTTGTTTATAATATAGTTCTTCAAACGAATCTATTCCTTTGGAAATTTCTGCTTTCATGAAGTGTTGTCGCATAACACCTGAAAATCCAGACAACAATACAGTGCAAGCGATAAACCAAATGTTTAGAATAATCCTGTTCGACAATAATTGAATAGCTTTTCGATATATTTTAGATGGTATTGGTTCGGACATCAAAATAAAACTATAGGTCCAAAAATGATTTAAAAATAATTTAATTGATTTATTTTTATCGAATAGTGTTATGATAGCAGCGATTAATAACATCGATAGCATAATAAATAACCAAACTGTGTTGCAAAAACTAGTGAGATATGAAAATAGAAGCGGTTTTTCAATTTGTATGGCCGATAGGATATGTTCTCCAGGAATCATGTCTATCGTACGAGTTATGCTTAACTCAGGATTTGATTTCAGGTCGACGTAGTAATGCGGATATTGGAATAAATATATATCTATATCGCTCTTTTGGAATAATTCTACGCCATTAATGGTTTTAGTAATGGAATTATTTGTCAATATTAATCTGTTTAAATTATACGTAATTTATGTAAAAATAAGTTGGAATTTTAATTAAATATTAATTTTCTTACCCGTATTGGTATTTTATAGATAATTCCATAACGAGTTTGAGCAAAATACCACATATTTGTTTGGTTGTGTACGTTATGAATGGCTGCAAGCCTTTAATAGCAAATATTGTGATGTTATTTTCAAATGTATTGTGATTTTCTAATTTAAAGTTTTCTTTTAGAGGATGACAGAAGTATTTGTCCATTTACTATCAAAAGCTTGAAATATCTATAATTTCAACGCATATTATAATTAAAAGGAATATCTGAAATATCGGTTTCGGGTTGGATATAAGAAAAAATCGTCCGATAGATCAGTGTTAAGGATATCAATAGCATTGTTATATTAGGATCGAGTTTTAAAACTATTAGTGTAGATCTGATTTTTAGCTCACTTTTTTTTAAAAAAGGGGAGCTTATGGATTTGACCATGTCTGTCTGTCTGTCTGTCCGTCCGTCCGTCCGTCCGTCCGTCCGTCCGTCCGTCCGTCCGTCCGTCCGTCCGTCTTGGTGTCCGCATTCTTTACATATTTTAAAGGATTTAATAATGACTATAAAATTAGCTAAAAATGTGATCTAAAAATGAAACATTCTATAATATAGATACAGTTGGTTCGGGGATCCGATTCGGATTTGAGAAATGTGAGCTCTCTGTGAATGTGTCGTTCTTGTTTTTATTTTTAAAATTATATATACTAAGATTAAAATAAAAATGAAAAAAATTGGTAACATTACAATTAAAAGATTCATTTGTAACAAAATTAGAATAAATCTATAATTTTTAAATTAGTCTGAAATATTACTTTTATATATTTAAAAAATTATTTCAACCAGAATCCATAATATATATTTTGTGTAAAGTAGGATAAAGAAATACACGCTTTATTGATATTATTTAATAGTGGCCAACATTAATATTTAGTGTTGTGATTAAATTTAAAAAGAAATTTCAATACTAATTAAACCAACAAAATAAATTTTTCAAAAGATTTTACTCTACAAATTATTGAAGTCAATACTTAAATTCAAGTATAAAAATATCATAATGCTTAAGGAAGATACTATATGCAAGCATTACATCAAATATCTAGTTTTCTTATAAAATAGAATATATTATGAAATTATGCATACAAAAAACTATTAATGCACACTTAAAATAATTGTTAAATTATTGATTTAAAATTATATACTGGTATCAATATTAAAGATTTTAATTCGAGTGAATTATATTTTACTACAATTTGTTTATTTCTTATTTTATTAAGACCTAAAAGCCGATATATTGATTTTGGTATAAATAATTAACTTTTGAGTTATATTACTAGAATTTGAAAAATTGACATTTCAATGCCATGATTTATATATGTATAGGACTAATGACAGAGGACTTCATTATCTTTATAAATATTTATTATATTTCAACGATATTTTTTCGTATTACAATTAGGGATGAGAAAGCCAAGGAATGTTCCATATTATGATTATTTAAAGCCAAGGACCTAAGACTAAGCATAAGCCTGTAGCATATCTCTAGTTTTAACCTGTCAGCACAGAGCCTATTGCGAAGGCTTATGCTGAGCCTAAATTCTCATCTCTAATTACAATCCTTTTATTATATAATCTTTTAATCCCTTATCTCATTCAGTAAAAGAAAGGGTAACAGTTTGTAAAACCATTGCCATCGTTTTAAGAAATAACACGAACAGTAAATTTTTAGACAAACACCAAGTTTAATATTATTACTTTATTTAAATTATTGTTAAATTAAAAATACAATAGAAATCAATGCTAATTTTATGTGAAATTTAAATCTAATTAAAGTTCTCGCAGTTCTCTCCATTATAACTCTTTGGTAAATTTCTTTATAATATGAAATATTTCAAATACTAAAGTTTATTACATTTTTAAGTTATTGATTAAAGTGAAAACTATATCGGTTTTAAGGTTTTAGTGATATTTATTAATACATCTCTAAGTTAAAGGTTTGAATTAAATAAACAACAGTATTCATGAATGTTTTTAATTTATTTTATATGTGAAGGTAATATCGAAATATTTTAATCATCTCTGAAATGATAATAACAATTGAGAGTGTATTACCAATTAACCATAAATAATAAACACCCTTCAGATTCATTAAGTTTAGAACGAGGAATGAGTATTCGCTCATCCATTTATGATTGCTTTTCAGATCATTATCATTAGTATTACTTCTTTGAATCCAATAATTATAAATTCCGCTTTCAGTTAACTTCGAAATTCTGTCAAAAATATATAAATGTTTATATGTTCTATTGAAACAAAAGATTATAAAAAAAGTTTACTTTCTTATAATAGAGTTATACATAGTGATGTTCGTTATCGTTCAGATTAAAATTGTAAAATGGCTGTCATATTCGGTCAGAACAAATAACTTTATTAAATATAGTAAAACCGGTCAAATTCGGTTATTTTTACACTTTAACGAAACTAGTTTTAAATATTCTTTTTATTTCAGTCTATTAATTGAATTCAAACTTCATCTAATAAAATCCAATAAGTGTTTTATATTTCAAAAAATAATCATAAATTGATAAATTTATATAAAAAACCTATTATTTTGTATAAACATGAACGAAATTTTCGGTCAAATTCGGTAATTTTATACAATTGACCGAAATAATTATTTAATTTCGGCGGTAATATTCGGTAAAATTCGGTCTGTAACCGACAACGAACATCAATAATTATGCATTACATTGTGTTCATATTTTTCAATAATTTTTTAGATGTATGAGAAACAGCAATAGAGTAATAATTCTGACCGATTCCTTGAGATGAAAGGTAAACCTCATATTTTAGTTTACTGATCCATTTTTCGTTTGAATAACGCAAAATCCCAGTATATAAAAATTTACTCAAAACCAATACAAATTTCTTATATTTTAATCTTTGAATCAAATGTTTAGTGAAAATATTTTTAAAAGTGTTATAGTCTAGTCGATCTATTCTTCTACTGTAGTCTTTAAACATATTACTCTTAGCAGAATATTTAGTTATTAATTGATCAAAATAATATCCCTTCATTGCTATTATTCTCAGGTCTTGTCTATAATATAGTTCTTCAAACGAATCGATTCCTTTGAAAATTTCAGCTTTCATGAAGTGTTGTCGCATTACACCAGAAAATCCAGACAACAATACAGTGCAAGCGATAAACCAAATGTTTAGAATAAATCTTTGCTGCAATACTTTAATTGCATTGCGATAGATTTTTGCTGGAATTGGTTCTGATAACAGTACAAAATTGCATCTCCAAATTGTATTGAAAAATAATTTAATTGAATTATTTTTATCGCTTATTGTTATAATTGCCGAAATTATTATCATCGAAATTACAATAAATAGCCAAACTCTGTTGTCAAAACTATATAGATATGAAAATATAGGCGTTTGCTCTGTTTGTATGGCTGAAAGGATATGATCTCCAGAAATCATATCTATTGTACGAGTTAAGTCTATATGAGAATTTGATCTCAAGCCGAAGTAGTATAGCGGAAATGGACATAAATATATATCTATATTCCAGTTTTGTATTAATTCTGTTGTATTAATAGTTTTAGTTATAGAAACATTTGTCAATATTAATCTGTTTGAAATATACGTAATTATTTGAAAAAATTATTGAATTTTTTATTGCAAACAATATAATTTTTCACACCTGTATCTGTATTTTAGTGATAATTCTATTATAAGTTTGAATAAAAAACCACATATTTGTTTGGATGTAAATGTTATGTATGGCTGCAAGCCTTGAATAGCAAATATTGTGATGTTATTTTCAAATGTTTTGTAATTTCTCAAATCAAAGTTTCCTTTGAGATGATGGCAGAAATAATTATCCATTCACTATCAAATTTTTAAAAAACAAAACTATTTAAGTATATTTATTATGGTTATTAAATCAAAGATCGGGTTTTTAAATATAGTTAAAACAGATTTATTGACTTATTTTTATTATCAAAACATAATATACTATATTTATTATTATTATTTTTTAGATCACTTTATCAAAAGAGCTATTGAATTTGAAATTTTTGTATGTATGTTGTCTGGCTTTTATATTTAATAATGAATTCATATTTGGACAAAAAAGATATAATTTTGCTATAAATTGCTAAAAATATTCTATAAATGACAATTTGATTTAAAGTTAGATTTAAAATATTAAAAAATGGATAAAAATGTACTAAAAATGATCATATTGTGGCCAAATATCATATAAACATGAGCTAAAAACGGTCAAAAATGGCTTTAACATAAAAATAAGAGGAAAAAAATTAACAATAATAAAAATATTTTTTGTGAAAAATAATCTCTATTAAGTGCTATTTACAATTATGTCAATAATGTAAAAAATTTTCAATTAAATAATATAACTTAAAAGTTTAAAATAAAAATAAATTATAGTTGGACAACAATTGAAACAATTATTTATATGCCAAATATATGTGATAAAATTAAAATTTGGAATATTTCCATTTATTTTATAAAATCTTTATTTTGTAAGACAATGGTACAATTCTTTTACTACAAAATCCATCAATTATTTTACTACAAAATTTTTATTCTAATTTCCTACTATAATAAACTTATCTTTAAAGATATTAAACTTAATATGTATTTTTGTCTAAATAGTGTGATATAACTTCTTGCATATATAAGTGATTTTAAAAATCCAGTGCTAAAGAAAGTTTAAAACTAACGTTTTTTATTTCGTACACAAAATAATTTTATTAAATAACTATGCAATACATAAAATAAATTTCAAAAAATCACATTACTTTTGATTACAAATTAAATGTTAGAAATAAGATCTTTTCGTATCATTTGTTATAATTTAGATTTCGAAGTTATTTCATTAACTTATATTCAGAAATAATAAAAAATAGCCAAAAGAAATTTTAGAAATGAAAATATAATAATATCACACCTTAATAGTACTTTTAAATTGTTGACGATATAAATACTTACCTTTTGATTGAATCGCGATAAAAATTATAAACAGATAATTCCAATAACATTTCTCAAATGACATACATTGTCGAATACAAAAATTTTACTTTACATAGAGTCAGCTAAAAAATTTATGTCAATGTTGTAGTTTATAAAACCAAAAAATTTGTTTGATCAATATTTATGAATTTATTAATCTTTGAAATCAATATTAAAATTTGAATATAAAATAATATAATTCATATGGGAATAAATGCATGAACTCCTTAAATTAATTATCTAATATTTTTTAATAAACTGAAATTATTATGCAATAGTGCATACAAAATAATAAACACACTCTAAATAATTGCTAAACATGTACAGTATAGCAATACTCATTAATAGGGAATTTAAAATCGTTAGAAAAACTAATGCCAAATCGTTAATTAATCGTTAGAAAAAAGTTCCAAAATCGTTAG
>JAQGAW010004745.1:0-10519 GCA_034698025.1 Phthiracarus crinitus | reverse complement strand
ATTCAAAGCCTTAGCCCGACTTTTAGCCTGAGCCTCTTCAGGCTAAGAGGCTAAGAGGCTAAAAATTCGCATCTCTAGTCGACACCATTTTCCGAGATCACCTCGATATCAAACTATTATTGCACAAAACATTTGTTTAGTATAATATATCTAACTTTTTATGATAAAGTCGAGCTTATTATATAGATTTAACTATGTCTGTCAGTATTAGAATTTGCCAACACTTAAAATGTCTATAAGTTCGCAGTAACTCTTGTCATTGACTTAAAAAATAATATATTTATGTTCATTTAATTGTCATTAAGCAATCAAAAACAATGTTTTGCTTGTATTCTTCAAACTTTCTTAAGATTAAAAATACTTTCAATTTTTTAAATTTAATACTAAAATTTCATAGATTGTGCCGCAAATAAATCCCACCAAAAATACAGAAATTAAAAGTAACGACAGTATAAATTCGGATGAAAATAATTTAGTTTCGGATAGTTATGGTTCACAATCAAACGATAATCAATGTAATTATAATATGATTGAAGACATTAAATGGAGCGATGAACTCAAAGAGTTACCGATGGAAGACTTTCTTTCTTCTCCGTCTTGGAAACAAATAGTGGCTCAAAACTCATTTTTATGGCCACCAAACTTAACTGATGTGTAAAACATAATTTCTAACTTAATGTAAATTAACATAAGCTTATAAGATAAGGATTTTCGATATTATTGTTTTTTAAATATTTTTAATTTTTAAAAATACAATATCGTGTACAGAAGGATTTTATTAAAATAAATAAGTTAATAACCATAAAAAAGTAATCAAAATCATATCAGATATTGTTTTTGTTTCATAAATACAAATATGTATGAGTAAGCATATGTGATACGATAACAAACATCAAAGTTTAATACTACTAAACATCAAAAGAAAAGATTAAATGGAAATCATAAATTTAAATGCATCTAACGTTAAATTTTCAGATTATTGTCAATAATGTATACAAAAAAATTATCTTAAAAATCTCTCCGAAATCATTCGAAATAAAATCATCGCCATAAATGTATGATCAAAAATCACGTGTAAAGTTATTCAAATAAACATAATTTATAAAACAATTTTAGGAAGAAATAAGTTTAGAAGGTTTCTCACAATTGTTTTGATTAAACGAAATCATATTGATATTAAACCATTTCCATTTCTCTCTCAATTCCAACAAATTTCAATTGTTCTGTCGGTCCGTAACGATAATCGAAGAACAATTCTTCGCCCGACTGTATCGGCCTTTTGGCAAATATACCAATTCTATGATCGCCGTTAACCATCATTACTTTAGCATAACAGTTAGGATTCACTGAATGATTCGCGAATCGGATTTTATTTCCTTTTCGTGTGGCGTCAACAACAAAGTCTACAAAGAAATGCATTAACATTAACATTAGATAACATTTAAATTAATACAACAAAATAATGAAATAAACATACCGTTATTAAGATTAAACAGAAAACTGCACATATATTTATCGTAAACCTTTCCACGTCTGTCTGCCTCGTCCTGTGATATTATTTCGCCGCAATATTCGCTAATAAACTCATTCTTTTGCGCACTTCCTTCGAGAAATATACCCCAACCCGCGACATCGGACGGCGCTAATAGCAAGTGTTTACGTAATCCTCTTTGAACGCACACATTACGACAAGTGATGTTACGAATATCGAATTGATCTGATATTTAATGTAAAACCGATTAATTATGATATTAATATAATAAATGAGTATATAGTATAATATAATACCAGCGCCGCATTGTTGACACAAGTCAGGATCGCATTCTCTAACAGCCAAATAACACGGACATTGTTTAGTATTGCATTGCGCTTTACAACGACATCCTGGGAAACGTTGCGCACAATCGGAACTACAGTTGCAATACTTTTCGCAAAAATTCTGGGCCATAACGCACTGACACGACTGATCACATGGAAGTCCTGGATGATCGCAAGGCGTATAGTTGTAAACGTGATTAGAAATTCCATCCTTTTTCAGCTGAAATTTTCTGCAATGATTAGACCACAAGCGATGTTTTTTCTTTTTCTTTCGCGGCGGCGTATTATCAATTATATTGTCCTCTTGAGGACAGTCTGATAATTCTTTTTGAGCGAAAACGTATACTTCAGCACACGATTTACTTTTCAAAATCGAAGCAATCGAGCAATAGTTATTATACAGCGTTTTGATGAGCACTCGGAATAGAGACTGTTCCGATCCATTCCATTCTGAATTCATGTCTTCGATTCGTAAGTTCGCCACTGAAGCGTCTCTGCTTTGATTTGTTTCCGTTTCATCCGGTGATGGCGGAGGTAAGCAATAATCGTGATTATTTGGTGGCGTATAATTCTTTGATGGCCTGTATTTGCATTTATATTGAGTTGACAATGCATTATAGCTGTCTTCATCTGAAGCTAAACGTTTAATAATTAACTTATAGGTTAAAATGTGTTTAAAAAATCCAATTTCCCATACCTTTATTCTGTAATGATTTGATGCTATCATTGCTGTCTTCACTGCTCGCTTCGTTTCCACTATCGTTAACACTCGCTTGCTTTCTAGAACTACGTCTCTCTTCGTCCTCTTCATCGTGTTTCTGCTTTTCTTCCTTTAGTTTTTCCTTAACAGAATCGATATGCAAATAACATCGCGATCCACACGATTTTGAATCGGATTTTTTAAACAGATCGCAATGTTTACCCTTCGATCGCATCGGTTGAAACGAATGGAGAAAGCAATCGTATTTGAAACATCGGCGACAAAATAGCGTGTGAAACGAGTGCATAGTTTGCTCGCGAGGAAAGGATTGAGAATTGACGCCATCGATGTTAGGCGTGGATTCGAGCGGTTGTGTCGCTCCTGTTTCGCGTTTCATCACAAGTTCGTCGTACTTTTCTTTCAGCTCTTCGGGCGAGCCTTTGTCGGAAAAAACGGCAGAAATCGCGTGAAATATCATATCCGGAGATATATCAGAATTCGGTTTGTTTGGGTTATACGACGAAGTGGTTGATCTTTCACTTCGCAAAGTGATTTGTTTATCCCTAGTTTTATATCCATTATTACTGGTTTCGTCTTCATTCAAATCGGTTGAACCGATTTTAGCGGAAGCCTTAAGAGCGTCAGCCAATTCAACGAACACTTCGTCGGTAACGAAACTGCTATCTCTGTCTCCGTGCACTTTTCCGTCATAATTTCTGAGCAATTCCTCGATAAACGATCCGTCCTGATCGAGCACTTCATCGCCCATATATGGAATATTGTGCAAAACAGTCTCGTCTTCGACCATAAAGTTTTGCTGAATCGGTGCCCACGTGTACATCGTTGGTATGGGTGTAATCGCGTACATCATACGTATTGGCACCGTTTGCTTCTGTGCCGCGTTATCGCAGCGAACCTCGCATTTCCGCATCAATGGATAGTGCGGTGGTATGTCTGTCGGGAATTTGGCGATCGCTGTCGAGTGTTGTCTACGCTTTTCGATCGATTTGAACGCATCACGAATTTCATTGCGATTTGATATGTACGCTCCCTTTAATAGATATATTTGAATGATTAGTATGAATGTGTGTGAATGTGTGTGAATGTGTTGTGAAGTGTTAATACCTTTACGACATCATTCCTCTTGAATCGCTTCAACTGAACCAAACGCATATACTCTGAACGAACTCTTCGTTTCCACTCATTTGGTACTATTATTTTGTTACACTTCTTAGTGTCACCATTCGTAACGATCGCACCATTCATTTCAATATAAATCACATAAATCAGTGCTTTTGTATGGTAAATACAGTACAGTTAGACTACATTACAATAACATAACAAATACATAAATATTGTTCAAATATTATCAGACATCGGATATTTATGGACAAAAAATCACAACATTTATACATAACTAGATTTTTAGCCCGACTTCGTCGGGAGAAATGGCTTAAAACTTGAATAAAATCTACAAATTTACGCAAACCTAACCCACCCAATCCATAACTTCCTTACCATTCCTATATCTCCACAACCAACCCATCCCAACATCTCCCTAACCAACCCGTTCCCACATCATGACACCCACACGACCCACCATGACACCACCCAACCAACCATAACACCACCTGACCCACCATGACACCACCCAACCAACCATAACACCACCTGACCCACCATGACACCACCCGACCCACCATGACACCACCCGACCAACCATAACACCACCTGACCCACCATGACAACCACCCGAGCAACCATGACACGCACCCATACCACCATGACAGCCAACCCACCCACACGACCAACTCTGATCCTACCTAGACCCTATATGACCCTACTCCGACCCCAAATTTACAATTTTTTCCACCTCACCTCTCCTAAGGGGGGCACACCCCCTCGAAACCCCCCCCATTTTTCCTAGACTCTTCAAGCTGGATCCATTGATATAGGTGTCGAGGGGGTGGGGCCCCCAGGGGAGGAGCCTATAAAGGGACAGACAAACAGACAAACAAATTATGAGATTTATATATATGATGCTTCGACTCCAATATCTGTTGATTCATCTTGAATAATAGTGAGCCATTAGTGTGGTTTCAAGAGGTGACCCTATCCTTGGGTGTAATTTTGAAAAAAATGCTAATTTTAACCGATGATACTATTGAATCCATGTCATTATGCAAAGAGTGTCTACACGGCTGGGTCCCTTGAAAGGACTGAGCTCTAAAAAATGTTAAAAATTTAATTTTTATTGTTTATCTGACTTTATAGAAGCAGATATATTTGTTTGACATTTTAAGTCCTCCGTCTGTCATACTTTTATATTTATTAAGTAAAATTTTTTATATTTATGAAGAGATTTTATAGATTCTTTATTTTTATTATGGGACTTAAAAACTAATAAATATAAAAAATAGAATCATATGTTGTGGAAAATTTACAAAATACTTTATTAAACTACATTGTTTGGAACGACATATAATATGAAAAAATTTATTGTTGACTAGAATATTATATGATACCAAAGTGGAATCTACCGTTAATGTCTAATAATATAATTTAATAACAATATAAAGTGGATTCTGACACAGAAATAGATTGTTAGCTGCCACCAGTTTCTAATAATATATAATAAAGTATTGTGGGTATATGGCGCTGTTGTCTAATATATATAACAACCGACTAGCATCTGCCACTTATATGATATATTACTGATATATTGACATACTATATTATAAATTTTATTTTCCTACAAAAATAAATTTTCAAAAATAAATTAAGATAAAAAAAGCGAACGTAGAGAGCGAGCAACCAAAACCTATAAAAAATCTAAACTGCATGGCAGATTATAATCGACATATTCTTCATGTCGTCAACAATTTTAAGCAACAATCGTTGTTTACCAAGTTTTGAGTTATATTTAGTCAGCACTGAACCAAATAAAAGATTTCGTTTATGTTAATTATGCCAATACCTTGAATTTTGGGAATAATGAAAAATAGTGTGCCTTTGAAGACCAAATGTATTATTTTTCCAACTATTGACACAACACTATTTCAACGTTAAAAGACTGCGCGATGTACTGGTAAATTCAATTTGTGTACCATTCACTCATAATTCCTCGAAAAAGATTCAAATGATTTCCGGAGTTCATTTCTCTTTCAATCCATCATTGCGTATTTAATCATCTTTTTCCCATTTAAAACCATTTCATTTTTCTTGAGCACACCTTTTATTTGTTGGGCTATACTATTTAGCTTATTATTCATTTCATCTAGCTTTTCCAACACAATACTAAATTAAGTTTTTATCTGCAAAGATTGACCCAAAATTAATTATTATTAGAAATACTTTGTTGTAGCAAATAATTTCTAATAATAATTAATAAAACAATAAAATAGTGATAAAATATGAGAGAACATTAGCTTCACTGCAAATTATGACCAATCACTACTCTGTCCGACTCGTGAGAATGGAATTACAAAGATTTATTGCTGAAACGAGAATCCTATTATGCTCATATACTTTACAATTAACACAAAAAGTCAAGTTTGCTTTTACCATGGCTTTATTATTAGCAGTGATCAGTGATGGCCAACGCTCGAGCGGATGGCGCTGGAAGCGGAGCGTGAGCGCCGAGCGTTGGATTTTTACCTAGCGTAAGCGCGAGCGCTGTGTCGACTTCTGAGATTGAGCAAGCTTGCCGAGCGTAGGTTTAAAATATTTTTAGAAAAAAAATTTAGATTAATTCATTTAAAAAATTTTTCTACGGTATAGTTAGTACGAAGAATGTTGAATATAATTATTCTAGAGTCAGTAAAAATAATTTTAGAATTCTGATTATACTATATTTTGATTTATTTGTCATATTTAATATAAATTAATTTTTCCCAAGTTTTTTTCTCAAGATTTTTCACAATTTGACGCTCAGTTAACGCTCAGCGCTCGAGCGCGTTAAGATAGTGAGCGCCGAGCGTTTCGATTATACCGAGCGTTAGCGCGAGCGTTGAGCGTCAATTTTGTGCCGAGCGCGAGCGTGAGCGCCGAGCGTGGCCATCACTGATGATATATATTCGTTTATTCGATTTATAATTTTTATGAAATTTTCAATATTTATTTTTATAGTGTGAACTTAGTCAAGGGTAGAGATTTCCTTTGATTATTTGCTACAGATTTTTCTAAATATAATCATCATATCATGATTAATCATTATTTATTAGTTAATATCATTTGGGAATATTTGCATTATTATTATACTAATATATAATATTCTTACATTACATACTTAAACAATTTCCAAATAAAGGCAGTGGTGTTGGTCCAGACGGATAGTGTTTTAATCGCGAATAAAAATCGAAGATATATTTTACAATAAAGGATATTATTATAAATAACATAATAAAATATATTAAAGATGTTGACATTTTTAGATTATATTTCTCAAATTTTAAAATAAAGTCATAAAAATATATTTAAACAAATAGAGTTTTAGAAACGTTTCAAATTGGAACAAATTTTAGTAAACCTAAGCTGACTTAAAACTTCACAAATTATAGTAACTTTAACTAAATTTAGAGATAACATATTTAATATATGTTGCAAAATAAATATATAAACTTGTTTATCATCTGAATTTAACCTTAAACGTAATAAACCTAATTTTATTAAAACTTTGAAAAAATATAATTCTGTTTATAGCTTTCTTTCCATTTTTCCTCAATTGATATGCTTTTTGTATGTATTTTGTTAATTCAATATCAATTATGAAACCATTACAAATATAAGTAATAGGTTTACTTTGATTTGCTGATAAAATAAGTTTAAAAATTTAAGATTAGAAATATATATCCACTATATATTAAAATTTAAGATTAAAAATTCACTTTAAAATAAAAAATCTTCGCATATAAATTATACATTTTCAATTTCAATTGATTATTTTTTTCAAAATATGCTAAAATTTGATTATTTAAAAGAGGTCTAGTTATAAAATCTTTTAAAACAATAAAGAATTCATATAAGTTTTGACAGTTATGTTATTAAACTATGTAAAATAACATTGACCTTAATTAAAAAACATCAAATTTTTATCATTAGATAAAAGTTAAGGATAATTATAAGAAGTCAGCTACAAATTATTTTAACTTAAGGCCATTTTAAAAAATACATTAACCTTTAGAATATATCGATCAGCAATTCTTATTGACTTAAAATAATTTCATTTACATTAATAATAAACAACCATAAAATCATTGATTATCATGAAGAGACAAAAGTCTATTTAGCTATGTATATAAAAATAATTATCTAAAGAAGTTATCATTATTTAAAAAGAATTTATTGTTTTCATAAAAGCTTTTAAATTATTATATTATTATTAAAACCTTCTCCGTCATAATAAATACAGAATATTTCTGTATAAAATGTCTCATTAACCCATCGGTCTTAATTAGCTTATTTAAATTGTTGTTTGGAAAATTATATTTATATTAAATTTATTTAAGTATGATTAATATATTTTAATTTTAAAAAATTTTATTTATAGATTTTATAATTAAATAAATATTTATTATGCAGTATAATAATAATGGTTTATAATTATTAGCAAAAATTAGAATAATTAAATACATAAAAGATCGAAGGTATGTGTGACAATTTTACGAATTCATTATTAACATCGCGAAACAAAATGTTAGCCGAAGGACGTATTGATAAGCAATTATTAACCGACAATGAGTTGAAGTCTATGTATATAGGTTTGTAAATTTTTAACGCATTTAAATCTAAAAACTAATATTCTTTGTATTGTAAAATTTAAAAACATTTTTTAAAAATAAGTTTTAACTGATACAACAATATGTGCATTGAATTGGATGATGTTATTTATGTGTCATTTTCCATATATTCAGAAGAAATTAAGAAAAGAGATTAAGAGCACAATAAGTATTGTTCTGAAGTAATTTGAAAAATAGTTAAAAAAATTTTAAAGAATTGGTAAATCATTATAATCATCTAAAAATAATAAAAATTTTAATAGTTTTTGTAGATTTTAAAATAATAGTCTTATACTAGTTTTGTCCCCATTCGCTAATGCTCATACCCTTTTTGGTCAATTTGGCCCGTTTATACACTTTTAGATATCCATTGTTTACATTATTTGTTTACTTAATTAATATTCAGCTAACGTAATATATATAAAGCGTATGACAATAGTGCAGTATAACACTATTTATAAAAAATGCGGTTGCAATGCATGGTTGCGAATGCCGATACTTAATTCAAAGGAATAATTATATACATTGATACTTTGAAAGCATTTCAGAACTAAGCAGTAAATCGTAAGAAAATTAAATTTTTTTTATCTAAACAATGGGATTTAAAAATGCAGAATTTGAAGATATATCTCAATTTCATTATTTAAACGCATTTATTTTGGAATCGTTAAGATATCGACCGATAGCACCATTTGGGGGTTTTCATGAAAATACAATTAAAGTTAATTTTTGTATGGAAAACAAATAATTTTAAAGATAACAAATAATTTTTATTAATAGATTTAAATATTAGTAGAATATTCGCTTCCGAAAAATACAATAGTATTTGCAGATCTTTACGGGATTTGCAATGATCATAATTATTGGTCAGAACCGGATAAATTTATTCCGAAAGATTTCTTGACACAAATGGTTTGATAACATCCAATCGGTTTCCAGCATTTACACCGTTCGGTATTGGGAAACGAATATGTATCGGAGAAAGAATGGCAAAAGAATTCTTGTTTTTAGAGTTAGTTTGCTTATTGCAAGCAACAGATCGATATCAGTTTATAAAACAAACACTAATTTTCAAGTTTTAACAATGTTAGAATCAATATTAAGTCCAAACTCTATTGAATCCCTTTACTATAAATCAGAGGTTTTCAAATCTCTTCCTTCCGCCACACAAAATAAGAAATATATTTAATCAGCGATAACATATAAATTCCCATAAAAGAAATTAAAAATTATTATTAAATCATTGAGTAATCACTCAAATTTAGATATTATAATTTGTATATAATAATTAAATATCGATAACTAACAAACAAATTATATAAACAATTAAACAAATTAAATAGAAAGCATTTGATTATTAAAATGTGTATTATAGACCATTTAACCTTTCAATGTAACGTTTAATATTTAACTCGTTTTGGTTTAAATGTTTTAGAATCAAATTCATCCATAAGTTCAATAAATTTTGATGAATCAAGAAAAATGTTTGATAATGGAATTTTGTTATCAACATTATATCGCGGAGCAAATAATCACCAAAAAGCATTACCGGCCACAATATGCTCCACATCGTCAAGAAATTTCAAAAACTCTTTATTTTCTGCGTAATCTTTTGCCAAATATTTTTTAAGACCAATAAATTCAATTTCAACTTCGAAGAGCATTTTTGTGACTATTTCTACAGATGTTTTCAGATCATTGCCTTTTAAACACAAATATATAACCAGATTGAATACGCCTTGAGTCGTATCATTTTCGTTAACTTCTTTCTTTGCTAAATACAAATCGTTAACAATAACTATATGTTTGCACCCAATTTCCATTAATTTTTTGCATTTCTCTGTACTCAAAATTTCATTTACGTCTATATTCAAAGCCAATTCTATAATTAAAAATAGTGGTAGCGCTCCAATCGAATTAACACGATTTTCGAAAATGTCTTCTATACTTTTAATATCAGTTATATTTTTAGCGATTTCTATTTTACAACAATTGTAATAATCTGTCATTGATTTTTGAAAAGAATCCATTTGCGTTTCAGAATAGAAAGGTGTAATGTTATCAAACAATTGTTTAACAATAATTTCGGACTGCATTCGGTTTTGCTATAGTTTACAACAGATATTAAATTATCGAAGCCAACGGTCGACTTTTCAATACCAATGTATTCATCAGTATAGAGGAAACTAAGCATAAGCCGAAAAATTATTTTCAATCTTTCGAC